>PVJI01027549.1:0-17575 GCA_004026765.1 Micronycteris hirsuta
CTGATAATCAGTGCTCTGAACTCGATATCTGATAGTTGGCTTGCCTCTGTTTCGTCTATCATTCTTTCTGGAATTTCTTCCTTTCCTTTCATTTGGGGGTTGTTTCTTTGTCTTCCCATTGTTTGTGAGACTCTTCTTGCTAGCCTCTGTTTCTTAAATTAATCTGTCGAGTTCTCTGGAGTAGCAAAGTTAATTTTGTTTCACTGTCTCTATTTTTTGGACTGACCCCTGTCTGGGGCTTACTCTGTTCCTCTCACAGCTCCAGGTTTTAATGTCTCACCGTGTGAATGTTCAAATTCCCCTGTAATCTTGGGCATCAATCATCATATGTGTTGGAATACTGCTGCGTTTTCGCCCCGTTCCTCAGAAAATCAACCAGTGGGTAGGAGGACGTAAACTCTGTTCCTCCTAACTCGCCGCCATCTTTCTCCCCTGTATATCATTTAATTCTGCTCTGATCTTGGTTATTTCTTTCCTTATGCTTGCTGTGGGCTTTGTGTGTTCCTGTTCCTCCAGTTCTTGTAGATCTAGGGTTTGGTTGTTTATTTGAAATGTTTCCATCTTTTTAGGTAGTCCTGTATCGCTATGAACTTCCCTCTCTGGACTGCCTTCACTGTGTCCCATAAGTCTTGGGTTGTTGTGAGTTCATTTTTATTTGTTTCCAGAAACTGTTTGATTTCCTCCTTGATCTCATTCTTGACCCATTCATTGTTTAATAGCTTGCTATTCAATCTCCATGAGTTTGAGTGTTTTGGGTTTTTTTTCCTTTAGGTTGGTTTCTAGTTTCAGTCCTTTGTGGTCTGAGAAAATGATTGATAGGATTCTATTTTCTTGAATTTGTTGAGGCTTGTTTTGTTTCCTGTCATGTCATCATTATGAAAATGTTCCATGTGCATTTGAAAAGAATGTGTATTTTGCTTTTTGGGGATGAAATGATCTATATATATCAGTTAAGTCCATTTGATGTAATGCATCATTCAGTTCCACAATATCTTTGTTTATATTTTGTTTGGAAAATCTGTCCATTTTTAAAGATTTTTATTTTTATTTATTTTTAGAGAGAGGGGAAGGAAGGGAGACAGAGAGGGAGAGAAACAGCAATGTATGGTTGCCTCTCACATGGCCCTCACGGGGACCGGCCTGCAACCCAGGCATGTGCCCTGACGGGGAATCGAACCGGGATCCTCTGGTTCCCAGCCCATGCTCAATCCATTGAGCTACACCAGCCAGGGCGGAAAATCTGTCCATTTTTGACAGTGGGGTGTTAAAATCCCCTAGTATTGCTGTCTATATCTTTCTTGAAGTCCTCTAAAATTTTCCTTATGTATTTGGGTGATCCTAAGTTGGGTGCATGTATATTTACAACATTTAGGTTTTCTTGATGGATTCTTCCCTTGAGTATTATGAAGTGTCTTTCTGTGTCTCTTTTTATGGCCTTCGTTTTGAAGTCTATTTTTTCTGATGTAAGTGTTGCTATCCCAGCTTTTTCCCCTGTCCAATAGCTTGGAATATTTGTTTCCAGCCCTTCATTTTCAGTCTGTGTAAGTCCTTTGTTCTGAGGTGGGTCTCTTGTAGGCAGCATATGTGCAGGTCATGTTTTCTTATCCCATCAGCTACCCTTTGTCTTTTGATTGGAGCATTTAATGCATTTACATTTAAGGTTATTATTAATAAGTACTTATTCATTGCCATTTTACCCATTTGGACCTGCTTTCCTCTCTGTCACTGTTTTTCTTCATCTTCTTATAGCAGACCCTTTAGCATATCTTGCAGTGCTGGTTTGGTGGAGGTGTGTTTTCAGCCTTTCATCTGTAAAACTCTTTATTTCACCTTCAATTATAAATAAGAGCCTTGCTGGGTACAGTAGTCTTGGTTGCAGGCCTTTCTTTTTCATTTCTTGGAATAATTCTTGCCATTCCCTTCTACCTTGTAGTGTTTCTTTGAGAAGTCAGCTGCTAGTCTTTTCAGGGCTCCCTTGTATATTACTTTCTTTTTCTCCTTTCCTGCCTTTAAGATTCTCTCTTTGTGTTGGAATTTTGCCATTTTAATAATGATGTGTCTTGAAGTAGGCCTCTTTGGGATCCTCTTGATTGGGACTCTCTGTGCTTCCAGGATTTCTGTGATTTTTTCTCTCATCATATTAGGAAAGTTTTCCATCATTACTTTTTCAAATAGGTTTTTTATCTCTTGCTCCTCTCTTTCTCCTTCTGGTGTCCCTATTATAGGGCTATTATTATGTTTCATGTTTCCCTGCAGTTACCTTATCACCTCTTCATTCTTTCTGAGTCTTTTTTCCTTTTCTTGCTCTTTCTGGGAGTTTTTTTCTACCTTGTCCTCCAGCTCACTGATTTGATTCTCTGCTTCTTTTAGTCTGCTTTTCATTCCTCTACTGTGTTCTTCAATTCAGAAAATGTATTCTTCACTTCTTATTGTCCCTTATTGATTGTTTCTATGTCATTTTTCATTCTGATATAGTTCAGTAAGTTCCTCATAGTTTCCATGTAGATTTCGGTAATTCTCACTAAGGTCATTTAGCTTCCTTATAACCATTGTTTTGAACTCAGTCTAATAGTTGACTTGCTTCTATTTCATTTAACACTCTTTCTGAGGATTCCTTCTTTACTTTTGATTGGGGGGTTGTTTCTTTGTCTTCCCATTATTTGTGAGACTCTTCTTGTTTGATTCTGCTTCTTATGTTTATCTATTTTGACTCCCTGAGTTTGTGGTGTGAACTTCTATTGTAGGAGACCTGTGAAATTCAGTGGTGCAGTCCTTGAACTCCTGAATTTGATGCTCTTTTGATGCTCTTTATGCCATTTATGTTGGGCCCCTCTGGATGTAATTGGGATGTAATTGGGTTTTGATGGTTTTGGAGTCATTCTTTGGTGGGTCTGTCTTTTCAGCTGGTTGACTGTGGGTCACTCTGGCAACCACATCTTCTATGCTGTTGTGCAGTTGCTGCTGGAACAAAAGCCACAAAGCCCAGAAAAAAAGCCCACATTGGCCAAAATGACACCCCTCCCCTGCAATCCTGCTATCAACAGCAAATGAACCAGTATTAATAAGGATATAATGAGATTAAAGCTATTATAAGAATGGAGAGAAATAATCTATAGTATAAAATCTAGTGACTTAATATGGACACACTTGATGGACATTAAATGATTGTTAAAAAGCTATGCAGGAAAGAAAATATTGCAAATCATAGAGATGACCACAGTGGATTTCATTTCAGTAGCAGCTAGTATTTCCCACTGTTTTTTATTTCTGAATCCACCTCTGGTAATGTCAGGTATTGACCCCTTCTGACCTTAGGCAGCCTGCTCTGAGACTGCCCGGGCACTACTGTTTGTGTCTGTCTCCTTCAGTTATTTATCTAGTCACTCTGCACTCAGCAGTTAGGCTTAAGCCTCATAGGGTGGGGCAGAGTCTGTCTTGGGGTCTGGGCTATTGTTTCCCCTCAAGCTGCTTCTTGGAGGATTTGGTCTGCCTGAGCAAGATGGCTGCTGCAGTACGGGGGATGACTCAGCACTGGGACCCCCATGTCTACTCTCTCAGCTCTCTCCCCAAAGTTTCTGTCTCCACTCTTTCCTCAGGTATCTCTATCCCACTCTTCCCTGGCCTTTGCTGGAGTCCTGTATAAGTGGCTGGAAGTGGAAATTTGTGTGTTGGCCCTTTAAACAACTCTTTACATCTCCAGCTATCAGTCTCTGGCAGAGAGTGATCCTGTCTCTTTACGCTGCTGGTTGTTATTTGTGTCCTCTTTGGGCTCTGGTGCTCTAGGCTGGGGATCCCCACTCAGGGTTTAGAGTCCACACTTTTCAGGGGGATCCACCTGGTTGATTAAATTATCCCTTCAGCGCTGCTGCCTGTGGGCACCTAGCCAACCTTCTTGAGTCTCCACCACACTACTTACCAGTCAGGTTATGCTGAAGCTGATTCTTCTATCTGCCTGAGGTTATAAGTCTTCTCTCTCACTATTTTTCAGTTGTTTGTTCTGGGTGATTTCTCCACAATTTAGTCATAATTCCAGATTGGCCCTGGGAGGAGATTGGTGTGACTTCCACTCACTCCTCTGCCATCTTGCACTCCAATGTGTATATCCTCTTTAGAGAAGTGTCTTTTAAGTTTCTTTGCCAATTTTTTATTGGACTGTGTTTTTGGTTGTTGAGTTTTATAAGTTCTTTATAAATTTTGGATATTAATCCCTGATCAGATGTATATGTTCTCCCATTCGGTGGGTTTTTTCATTTTGTTGATGGTTTCTTTTGCAGTGCAAACACTTTTTAGTTGGATGTAGCCCCATTTGTTTATTTTTTCTTTTGTTTCCCTTGCCTAAAGAAATATATCAGAAAATATATTGCTTCTAGAAATGTCCAAGATTTTATTGCCTATGTTTTCTTCTAGGATTTTTATGGTTTCACCTCTAACATTTAAGTCTTTAATCTATTTTATGTTTATACTTGTGTCTGGTGTGAGAATGTGGTTTAGTTTCAATTTTTGCACATATCTGTCTAATTTCCCCAGTATCATTGATTAAATAGACTATCTTTACCACATTGAATATCCTTGTCTGCTTTGTTGAATATTAATTGCCCATGAAGTTATGGGTTTATTACAGAGCTCTCTATTCTCTTCCATTGATCAACATACCTATTCTTACACCAGTACCATGCTATCTAGATTACTATGGCTTTGTAGTATATTTTGATATCAGGCAGTGTGATTCCTACAACTCCATTCTTTTTTTCTCAAGATTGTTGTGTATATTTGGGTTGTTTTGTAGTTCCATAGAAATTTTTTGAATTTTTATTTTAGTGCTGTGAAATAGTCTATTGCTTTCTTTATACAAATTGGATCAAATCTATAGATTGCTTTGAGTAGGATGGACATTTAAAAAATGTTGTTTTTTCCTATCCATGAACATAGCATATGCTTTCACTTATTTGTGTCTTCTTCTAGTGCACTTATGATTTTCCAAGTACAAGGGTTTTACATCCTGGTTAAATTTATACCTTTCTATTTTATTTTCTTTGGTACAACTGTAAATGGTATTATTTTCTCAGTTTCCCTTTCTAACAGTTCATTATTGGTGTATAAAAATGCAACTAATTTCTGGATATTTTGTATCATGCTACTTTACTGAATTTATCAGTTCAAATAGTTTTTTTATTGCAATATTTAGGGTTTTCTATATACAGTATCATGTCTTATGAAAATAGTGAGTTTTACTTCTTTCCAATTTGAATGATTTTTATTTCTTCATGTCAAGTACTATGAGTAGGACTTTCAGTACCATGTTGAAGAAGAGTGATGAAAGTAGACATCCCTGTCTTCTTCCTGATCTTAAGGGGAACGCTTGTAGTTTCTGCCCATTGAGTATGGTTTTGGCTGTGGGTTTGTGATATGTGGCCTTTATTCCATTGAGGTATGTTCCCTTTATTCCCACTTTGCTGAGAGCTTTTATCATAAATGGGAGCTGGATTTTACTAAGTGCTTTTTCTGCATCTACTGATATGATCATATCACATTATTTTCCTTCATTCTGTTTATCTTGTGTATCATATTTATTGATTTCTGGATATTGTGCCAAGCTTGCATTCTTGGAATACACCCCAATTGATCATGGTGTATAGTCATTTTATGGATTGCTTGATACTGATTGCTAACATTTTGTTGAGGATTTTAACATATATGTTAATTGGGATATTGGTCTATAATTTTCTTTATTTGTAGTGTCTTTATGTGGTTTTGCAATTAAGATAATGCTGGCTTTGTAAAATGAGCTTAGGAGTCTTACCTTCTCTTGAAAGTTTTTGAATAGTTTGAGAAGGATAGGTGTTTTTTGAATGTTTGGTAAAATTCATCTGTGAAGCCATCTGATTCGTGTCTTTTGTCTATTGGAAGATTTTTAAAAATATGTATTTTATTGATTATGCTATTACAGTTGTCCCATTTTACTCCTTTCTTCCCCTCTGCCCCCACACTCCCCCATTCCCCACCCTTTAGTTTTTGTCCATAGGTCATACACATAAGTTCTTTGGCTTCTACATTTCCTATACTATTCTTAACCTCCCCTTGTCTGTTTTCTACCTATCGTTTATGCTACTTATTCTCTGTACCTTCCCCCCTTCTCCTTCCTCCTCCCTGCTGATAACCCTCCATTTGATCTCCATTTCTGTGATTCTGTTCCTGTTCTAGTTGTTTGCTTAGTTTGTTTTTGTTTTAGATTCAGTTGTTAATAGTTGTGAGTTTGTTGCTGTTTTACTGTTCATAGTTTTGATCTTTTTCTTAGATAAGTCCCTTTAACATTTCATATAATAAGGGCTTGATGATGATGAACTCCTTTAACTCTACCTTTTCTGGGAAGCACTTTATCTGCCCTTCCACTCTAAATGATAGCATTGCTGAATAGAGTAGTCTTGGGTGTATATCCTTGCCTTTCATTGTGGCAATTCTTTCCACATGTGTGAAAACACACAAGTTCTGGGAATCACGTGTGTCAGAGCGCAGCTCCGCATGATTCCCGTGTGGGCAAGTGTGGATCATGTCTGTGGAATAGGAATTCTCTAATGGGAATTTGGCAAAAATGTATCTTAAGAAATTCTGGCTTGCTGAGTCCTATTTAATGTACTACCCTGGTCCTGTCTGCCACCGGACCTGAATTTTTATCCTAATGCTCTATTAATGAGTAAACCTACCCCTGTTCTGCATAATCCAATGAATAATCAATCCTATGTAAATGTGTCCTAAAACTTTAATAAAAACCCCGGCCAAGCTACCCACGAGGCCTTTTCCCAAGATGGAGGAATTGGTCCCGTGGCTCCGGACTCTCTTCTCCCCGTGTGTCTCGGTATGAGATTCTTTTACACATCGGGTTGCAGTCACCCACAGGTTTCAGCTGGGATGAAATCCTCACGGCATTTCATGATTTCAAATACTTCTTCCAACCCTTTATTTCCTGCAAGGTTTCTTTTGATAAATCTGCTGACAGTCTTTTGGGCACTCCTTTGTAGGTAACTGTCTCCTTTTCTCTTGCTGTTTTTAAGATTCTCTCCTTATCTTTAATCTTGGGTAATATAATAGTGATGTGCCTTGGTTTGTGACTCCTTGGGTCCAGCTTCTTTGGGACTCTCTGAGCTTTCTGGACTTGCATGTCTATTTCCTTCACTAGATTGGGGAAGTTTTCCTTCACCATTTTTTCAAATAAGTTTTCAATTTCTTCGTCTTCCTCTTCTCCTTCTGGCACCCCTATGATTCAGATGTTGGAACATTAAAAGATATCCTGGAGGGCTCTGGCTGGTGTAGCTCAGTGGATTGAGTGTGAGTTGTGAACCAAAGCGTCGCTGGTTTGATTCCCAGTCAGGGTACATGCCTGGGTTGCAGGCCAGGTCCCCAGTGGGGGCCACGTGGGAGGCAATCACACGTTGATGTTTCTCTCCCTCCCTTCTCTTCTGTCTAAAAATAAATAAAATCTTAAAAAAAAAAAGATATCCTGGAGGTTCCTAAACCTCTCCTCATTTTTTTGAGTTCTTTTTTTTTTCATTGTGTTCTAGTTTAATATTTCTTTCTTTTTTCTGCTCCAAACCATTGATTTGAGTACTGGTTTCCTTCCCATCACTGTTGGTTCCCTGTAGGGTTCTCTTTATCTCAGATAATACAACCTTTAGTGCTGCCTGGGTCTTTTTTATGCTGTTGAAGTACCCAGTGATTTCCTGGAGCATCCTGATAACCAGTGTTTGGAACTCTGCATCTGATATGTTGGCTATCTCTTTGTCGCTTAGTTGTATTTTTTCTGGAGCTTTGAACTGTTCTTTCATTTGGACCTTTTTGTTTGGTCTTGGTGTGCCTGTTACATAGTAAGGGGCAGAGCCTTAGGTGTTCACCAGGGTGAGGTAACCCACATCACTTCATTGTGATGCTGTATGTGGGGGAGAGGTCCGAGAGGGAACAGTGCCAGTTGCTCTGCTCTCTGCTGGTTTTCACTCACTTCCCTGGCTACCCACAATCAAATTGGTCCTTTCTGGTGCTGATTCCTGGGTGGGTGGATTTGTATATGTTCTAGGACCCTGTGGGTCTCTGCAACAAACTCTCCTGTGAGGCTGGGTGTGGCTGCCGCCGCCGCCGCCGCCGCCGCCGCCGCCGCCGCCGCCGCCGCCGCCGCCGCCGCCGCCGCCGCCGCCGCCGCCGCCGCCGCCGCCGCCGCCGCCGCCGCCGCCGCCGCCGCTGCTGCTAACACCAACAGTGTTTTCAGTCAGAGGCCTTGAGGCTTTATTTCCCCATATTGGACCCCTGGTGTGGTCTATTTTGCTCCCAAGTTGTTCCTCCCAGTTTATCTGCATGGGAATGTGGGACTTCCCAGTCTATAAGCTGCCGCCTTGCTGGCCTGGGTCCTCCAGCCCCTGCCTTGCCGCGAATCCTCTCCACCCAGCTGCCTGTCTCCTCCCCTGCTACCAGTCTGGATGAATGTTTCTTCTTTAACTCCTTGGTTGTCGGACTTCCATACAGTTCGATTTTCTGTCAGTTGTGGTTGTGTTTTTGTTTTTAAATTTGTTGTTGTCCTTCTTTTGGTTGTGCAAGGAGGTACAGTATATCTATCTATGCCTCCATCTTGGCTAGAAGTCAGTGTATTCTTTTAAAAAATGTGTTCATTGATTTTAGAGAGAGGCAGGGAGAGAGAGGGCAACATCAATGATTGATTGCTTCACATACACACTTTGACCAGTGCTGGGGATTGAACCTGCAACCTAGGTGAGTGCCTCGACTGACAACTGAACCCCCAGCCTTTTGTTGTATGGGATGATGTTCCAACCAACTGAGCCACACCAGCCGGAAATATTTTTAATTTTAGATATTATTCTTCATATCCTACTGGTTCTTTTCTGTGGTTTCTATGTCCTTGTTCATGTTGTTGTAGTTCTCACTAAGTTACTTGAGCATGTTTATAACCATATTTTTAAACTTTATGTCTTATAAATTGCTTGTTTTCATTTCATTTAGCTATTTTCCTATAGATTTTCTCTGCTTTTTAAATTGAGGCATGTTTCTTTGTCTCTTCATTTTGGCTCTCTCTTTGTATTTGTATGCAATAGGTAGATATTCTATTTTCCCTTCCATGGAAATGTTGCATTACGTAGTAGGTGTCTTATGGGACCCAGTGGTGCAGACTCTTCAATCACCTGACCTGGGTGCTGCAGGAATGTCCCTTGTTTGGGTTATTTGGGCTTTTCTGTTGTAATTGAGCCTTGATTGCTCTTGGCCTATTTGTGCATGGGGTTGACCCTCAGGTTGGCTGACTGTGAGCATTGATTTGGACCATAGTATATGAGCTTATGTACAGGTGCTGACCACACAGAGTGGACTTTGCCTCAGTAAGGTCTGGTGCTTGCTGAGATCTCCCTTTGGATATGCTGCTTGTGAAGCTAATTGGATCGTGCTCTGATATTTTCTGAAGCTGGCACTGGGTATGCTTTTCCTGGGGTATATTGGGAGGACTCTGGTGTGGGCCAGTGTCAGATGCTGCCTTTGACTGGCCTTGGGCAACCTGTTTGGAGCTACAGAGTGATCCACAATTTTTGGTTGTCCATGCTGGGCCTGGGTGTGCATGGGAAAGACCAAGCTATGTACTAAGGATTGCTTTTACTAACACCTGGCCAGGGGCAGGTCAGCTAATGTCCCAGGGCACCCCAAGTTCTGCCTCCACCTGCTTCTGTTTGCTGGTTGCCTGTTAGGCTCAGTCACTGAAAGAGCCTCTGGAGGTATTCAAGTCACAGGAGGTGGTTTCTCAGTGAGTCACCAGGTAGGGGCAAATGGTTTGACCAGGTTGATACAGGTTCAAACTCAGTGCCTGTGTTTGGTGAGGCCACTAAGCAAATGTCCCAGGATATACCAAATCTACCTGCCACCTGCTTTGTGCTTGCACACCTTCGTAGTGTGTGTGGGGGGGTCTCAGGGAGTAATCAGGGTGAGGCCATCTAGCCCAAACAGATTAAGATTTGGCTGTGTGAAGGGAGGGTTCTGCACCAGTCATGTGTGTGAGTGATAAGTAGCCCCTGTCCTAGAGCCACACAACTCAGTCTGTCCCAGATTCTGACAGGAGATTTATCTCAGCATGGCAGGGCTTCTGGGAGTCAGGACGATGGGGCTAGTAGATCTCCTGTGAGAAGGAGGTGCAGGTCAGGCTTCAGGGAAGGTGGAGGGTGTGATGCTGCCTCAGAGCCACACAACTCAGTTTGTCCCAAATTCTGCCCAGATCTTACTAGGGCAGAGACACCAGGATTCAGGGGGGTGGGGCTGCTGGGAGCCCAGACAGTGGGGCTAGCAGATATCAAGTGAGGGGGAGGTCCCAGATAGTTTTGAGGAAAATTGGGAAGAATGGCCCTTGCTCCAAAGTCACTCAACTCAGTCATTAACATTCCTTGAGTCTTCCCAGACCTCTACACCCTGGCTCAGGAAGCTACCTCCTCAGCAGAGCACAAGCTCCAGAGGGTAGAGCAACTGAAGCCATATGGAGGGGAGTGTTCTACTGACAAAAGATAGCGTCTGCAATGTTGGAGAGTGACTCAGCACAGGGATCCACGCTGTTTTCTCTTCAGCTCTTTCCGGGGAAACAAAACCCAGCCTCTCCTCACACAATTCTAGTTTGCTACACTCTTCCTTCACTTGAACCTAGGGTGAGTGATTGTGAATGGATTTTGACATTGGCCCTTTAAGAGGACACCCGTGTATCTAGCAGACCACTATCTTTCCCTGGCATCCCTCCCTGTTGGACAGAATCATCATCAATTTTCACAGACATGTTATGTGGGCACCTCTTCCTGGCTCTGGTGTTCTGGGCTAGGGAGTCCAGTTTAGGGTTAAGACCCCACTCTTCTTGGGGGTAAATTTTGCATCTGAGATATCCCTCCAGAATCTCAGTCACTACTCACGAGAGCAGGGCTAGCCTTTTTCTCACCTTTGCCCTTCCCAGCGGTCTTGATGTGGCTTCTGTAAATCCTTGGTTATAAGACTTCTCTAGCTAGTTTTCAGCGGGTATATTCACATTGATTCTCTATATTTTAGTTGTAATTCCAGGTTGGTCCTGGGAAGAAGTGAATGTGGCTTCCACCTACTCCACCACCATTTTGAATCTCTCCAAATCTTTTTCTTTCTTTAACTCCCCAGAAAAGTTAGGCTCTCTGGACTCATGACTAGCTTCCTATTTTCCAAAATTGAATACATACATGAAAGAATGCAAAGAAAAGCTTACTCTTGTTTAAGGGAGGTCATCCTGCCCATTTGCCATTTCATGGTCTCTTTTGACTTTCTGATGATCAGTCAGTAGTGGCCATCTGCAGAATAATGACAGTCTAGTTGGGACAACAAATGTGTGCAACTATAATAAGGGTAAGTAATGTTGTGAGTGATTGCCTAACTTTCAGAGTAGATGTTTATGTTGTCCTGACCTCCACGAAGGACGTTCTCATTTTACCATTAAATATGAAGGTGCCCTTTATCAGATTAAAAAAATTTCTTCTATTTATATTGTAAGAATTTAAAAAATCATTAATGGATGTCAAAATTTATGTTCTGCATTTTCTTTATCTATTGAGATGATCATTTGATTTTCTTCATTAACTTTTGAGTGTGGCAAATTAAATTCTAATGTTGACTCATTTCTGATTCCCAAGAGAAAGCATGTTTTATACATTGCTATATTTGATTGCTAACATTGTGTTTAAGCTCTGTTTCTATGTTCATGAGAGAGATCGGCTTTTAATTTTCTTTCTTATATTATACTTCTTTGGATATACTGTCAAGGTTATATTAGTTTTAAAGAGGAATTAGAGATTTTTTGTTTTTTAAATCTAAAAGTTTGCATAAGGTTTGAATGTTCTATTCCTTGTTTACTGATAGATTATGTTTTGTATGAGAAACATTTTAAGCCACTGATTCCATTTCTAATATTACAAGTTTTCTATTTTTTCAGGCAGTTTTTGTATCATTCTAGGAATTTGCCCATTTCACCTAAGTTTTCAATTTTTTGACATAATATTGTTCACATCTTATCTTCTTAGCATTTGTATTTATGGATTCTGTCAACTGATGGTCACTGGCACTAGTTTAGAGACAGAGAAATTACAAATTTGGGGTACAGTGAAGAATGAAGTTTTATTAAGTACACATAGCTCAATTATAACACAGTACAGCTGTGAGGCAACCTTCAGGCAAAGTGGCCCTTAGGTGAGTTTCCTCCTCAGCTAGATAGCTATGCTCTGGTGAGATGTTTCCCCAGGAGAGACATAGTCTCTAGTCTTTGGTAAAAAGGGAAGATGCATTCCTTTAGCCAAATGGGACCTGATATATACAGAGGAGCCCCCATCACTGATCCTTGATTGGTTTGTCCTCCTGCAAATGAGAATTCCAAATCCTTAAAATTTGATTTGTCCAAAAGCACTGATATTATTGGGTAGAGTGGGACAATTCTGATTGTCAATGAAGATGCTGATGAAGATATAGTTGTGCATCTCTGACCGGACAAGCAAGTCTCAGTTCTATTGGTTGAAATGTGAATCCAGGAACTCATTTACAAGGCTTGGCTCAGATGATTGGAACACAGTTCAGGCAGGTAATTCAGTGTTGGAAGCAGGCCGTTTAGTATAGTTGGCAGTTTAGTGTAGGCTTCTCCCTGAAGTGTTGCTTCGATGAAAGACCTATGTTTAGTAATGGCTGGTAGGCTCTGTTTTTAAATTTGAGCAGCCACCAGGAGTCCATTTTGGGAGGTATGTTCTTTCTTGGAGTCAACATTTGTCCTTTTCATCAAAACCTGTCAACAGACAGTGTTGATGATCCATGAAGTCAGTTTGTCTCATGTCAGTGCCAGAGTGTGTTGGCTACCTGCTCTGGTTCCATATAGTCCCTTGATGGGATTACTGTGCCAGGGAAGTAGCCAGCACAGCTACAAGAACTGTCAAGGTGGACCACATTGTTGTTCTGGTGGTCAGCACCAAGTAGGAGTCTTCCAGAGAACAGATCCTCTGTCTAGTGGAGATGCAGGCATATAAGCCCTGGACAAGCTGTCACTGCCAACTGCTTTGCCAAGTGTCCACACAAGGCCAAGAAGGAGTCTTTTTAGGAGTGTCCCATCAGAGTTACCAATTTTGTTGCCAAACTCAAAGGATTCACCACTTGGTGTCTTAAAAAAATGATATGTGGTAGTCACAAGATATTTTTATTTACTTGCAGCAAGTAAAGGAGACAGGGGATTCATATCCATAAAAGCTCTGCTTCTGGAAGGGAGGTTTAACCATTGCTTATGTACACTATTTGATGAATTAAATATTGATTTCAGTTAGCTACACTAGTTGAGTTGAGTCCCTGTCAAGGTCATTCTACTCATAGCTGGTCTGCAAAATTATGTGCTACATTTTAACCTTTAGCAAAAATGGCATTTAGTCAGAATGGCCCAGACCTTGAGACCCTTGTCCTACCTAACAATATTAATTAGAATAAAGGTAAAATGCTGAAACAATGAGTCCCCCGCCATAGGTCTAAAGCAAATAGAAGATGACTGCTCTCTGTCTCATTGACCCAAGGCAGGAGGGCTTTGCTCCATATGGTCCATGGTCATCCTGTCAGTAGAATCTGAGTTCCACAAATGCAGGAAGCTGTTTGTTTCTTCACCTTGTTTCTCCAGAAAGTGCTCAGCATTCTGTATTTTTTAAAATATTTTTTAAGTAGATGAATTAATGAATAAGGAAAATATGGCCCCCAATTTTCCCATTTAAAAAAAATTTCCCATAAAAAAAGAGAAAAGATGGCCTTCTAGTTAACTTAAGAGGAACACTTAATAAATGGATTTTTTTCTTTAAAATTTTACTTAACATTTTCAATTAGTAATACAATTATGGTTCAAAGTTAAAAAATACAAAGTAATATATAGTAATTTCCCTTTATCCATGAGGTTTATGTGCCAACACCTCAATGAATGCCTGAAACCCTATAAACGAGGTCTGTCCAGAAAGTAGCCAGCCATGTATTATGAAAAATAAAGACATTTATTGAAGATACAAGAATCATTGTACATAGGAGGCACCTCGGGTCCTCACACAGTTCTCCCAGTCATCATCAGCTGCTGCATCATATAAGGTCTGTTCTGAAAAAGTCCAGCCATTATTAATAAAATGAGAATGGTTTATGTGACATTGATGTAAACTGGCAGCCAAGGAGAGTGGACTGGATTACACATGCAAGAATAATCATCATTGTACTAGTCAGTGGAGGTGGTAGGTGCTGTTGAGTATGTATGCTATGTTGCTGTCATATTCAAAAGGACTAAGTGAGTAGAACAATGAATCTGCGCCAAATTTTGCATTAAGCTTGAGCATTCCTCTAGGGAAACTATTCAGATGATTCAGAAGGCCACAGCTATGGGGAACTGGTGATTGGCAGCTTCATCAACACAATGCACCTGCTCATGTATCACATCTTGTGCAGAGAATTTTTGCAAATCATCAAATCACCCAGGTAATTAAACCCCCCACAGCCCAGATTTGGTGCCCTATGACTTTTGGCTTTTCCCAAAACTAAAATCACCTTTGAAAGGGAAGAGATTTCAGACTGCTGATGAGATTCAGGAAAATATGATGGCACAGTTGATGACAATTGGGAGAACTGTGTGAGGCCCCAAGGTGCCTACTTTGAAGGGGACTGAGGCATGATTGTCCTATGTACAATGTTTCTTGTATCTTGTATGTTCTTCAATAAATGTATGTATTTTTTCATACTATATGACTGGATACCTCCTGGACAGACCTTATATGTTGAAACTTTGAATTAGCTTCCCGGTAGCTATTTTCATTGTTACCTAGAGGGAATAGCCTACTACCACCACCATCGCACCCTGCTTATGCATGAACTTTCCTAACTACCAAATCCAAAAGCAGTAAATACTTCTTCCTTAGGTGTCGTGGGGATTTCATCCCTGCTGAAACCCGTGGGTGACTGCAACTCGATGCGTGAAAGAATCTCATACCGAGACACGCGGGGAAAGAGAGTCTGGGGCCACAGGACCAATTCCTCCATTTCAGGAAAAGGTCTCGTGGGTCGCTTAGCCGGGGGTTTTATTAGGGGCTTTAGGACATATTTACATTGGATTGATTATTCATGGGATTAAGCAGAACAGGGATAGTTTTACTCATTAGCAGGGCATTAGGATGTAAATTGAGGTCTGGTGGTAGACAGGACCAGGGTAATATAATATGCAGGGCTCAGCAAGCCAGAATTTTTTAAGATACATCTTTGCCAAATTCCTATTAGAGAATTCCCATTCCACAGATATGATCCACACTTGCCTACATGGGAATTACATGGAGCTGCGCTCAAAACGTGTAAATTCTCATGACTATGTGTTAACACGTGTGTGGAAATCACTGCCACATCTCCCCTTTTTTTCTTAAGAAATTCTTTTCTACAGGCATGGATCACACCAGCCCACACGGGCACGTGGGGCCACGCTCAGACACGTGTAATTTTTCTGGGCTACCATTCTTCATGCGTGTGAAAAGAATTTTTATATCTCCTCTTGTTTTTCTTACGAGAATTTAGAAGCTGGATTGACTTAATAAAACTTGCTACTTGCTGGTCCCTTTTACAACCTTGGGAGAATAATTTACCTATGTAGCGAAGCATACAGATTATAAACATAATTAGTAAACAACCAGTGGCTATGAAGACCCATATTTTCAGATTAAAATTATTAAATCAAATTTTGGGGTGAAGTCAGTTGAAATTGTCCCGGAGGGTTTTTTGATAACTCCTTTTGCTAAAGCAATTTCAAAATGCAATTTATTAAATAGCCTTTTTAGATTGGTAGACAAAATGTCTTTTTAGGTGATGTTGCTTCAAAGATATTTGATGTGTAGCTTGGAGAATTCTGGATTAGCAGACTTCCTTTTGATGATGAGAAATTAGGTTGCTGCCAGGGAAGTCTTTCTTCTGTCTTTGCTTTCCTTGTCAGCAGTTTTGGAGATTTTTCTGTGGAAAAAACAGAAACAGACCCTTCTCTTCCTAGCTAAGGTGTGGGCCTAGGGATTTGAATTGTATGGGGTGATTGCTTGGACTAATATTGCGAATCAAAAAAATTATTTAAATTGTAAAAAAGCCGTGTTTAAATCTTTGGGGAAGATATTCTGAACTTCTTCCCCTTTTTTCTTATATTAAATAGGGTTTAAAGTTTGTAAGGAATTCTGGTTAAAGATGAATAAGTGCCAAGGGCTTGAATAATTGATTCTTTCTGAAAATTGGCCAGTTTTTCTTGAGAGATTAGTTATAGATGTTAAGAACAACCTGAGTGTTTTATGCAAAATGATCAGTTTTGCATATAAGACCCGTGTCTATGTTTTATTTTTATTTATTATTAAAAAACATTTCAGCCCTGACTGGTGTAGCTCAGTGGATTGAGCGCGGGCTGGGAACCAGAGGGTCCCGGTTCGATTCCCAGTCAGGGCACATGCCTGGGTTGCGGGCCAGGTCCCCGTGAGGGCCATGTGAGAGGCAACCGTACATTGCTGTTTCTCTCCCTCTCTGTCTCCCTCCCCTCTCCTATCTCTAAAAATAAATAAAAATAAAATATTTAAAAAAAAAAAAACATTTCAGCCCTGGCAAAGTTGGTGAGCAGATATCAGATTTATATATCTATCTGGGAAAAGCTGCTGCGGTAGACACCCATCATTGAACAACATCACAGATATCATTCTATATAAATCTGGGATACAAACAAGATTCTAGTAATCTGGTTTAAGATTAACACATTATGTTTCAAAGATTATAATGAATAAATTGTATGATATTTTAGAAAATATCTTTATATATTATATTAATTATATTCTCTACTTAAGTTTTGGGTTACTCCTTAAAAGATAATTTTGAGGAGCAGATTAATAACTAGATTATAACATTAGATTAATTCCTAAATCTTTAATTGTAAATTGTAGGAATAAATTTGAAGTTTATATTGTGTGAAGTCTTGTATATCATACTTATTAAAATTATAGAGAATTATAGACAGTATAGGGAGAATATTGAGATAGTAGTATTGTTATTGGCTAGAATCTGGCACCTGATTGCCAGAGAATGTCCTTTTATTAGTTAAATAGAGTAAGTTATAAGTTGATAAGATTTCCTTAAAGACAGTAAGTAGGATATAGTAAAAAGAGTTTTAGTCACATGTTATGAAACAGTCCTTTTTGTCTGGCTGGTGAGTGTTTTGGAGTGTTTTTGGTAGTCAGGAGATGCAGAAAGCATTGAGTCCACGGGTTTTTTTCCTTCAGGGGCTGGAATGCAGCCGGGAGACCGGAGACAGACTGCCAGTAGCTTCCTGAGGCAGCCAGGGGGCTAAGCATCTTGGAGTGGTGGGGGTCTTGTGTATTCTGTGGAAAAAACACAGAGATACCCTTTCCCCCCAAAATTAAACCTACACCTGGCCTTTTTTACTGTCTTATAAGTAAATAGGAAAAAGGCTTGAAAGAGATGTAGAACTATATTTTTATAAACCTTTCTAGTCTTAGCAGAAGTAATAATAGTGGGTAATATAAAT
>PVJI01027550.1:0-17539 GCA_004026765.1 Micronycteris hirsuta
ATTCAGGTCCGGTGGCAGACAGGACCAGGGTATACATTAAACAGGAGACAGGTAAATTGAGGGTAAGCTAGCTAGGGCTGTTAACTTTTAGGACCATAGAACATTGAGGCAGTGATTTATTAATTTAAGCTTCCGGACTTTGGAAGGAAGAGGCTCAGCAAGTCAGAGAATTTCTTAAGATACATTTTTGCCAAATTCCCATTAGAGAATTCCTATTCCACAGACATGATTCACACTTGTCCACATGGGAATCACACGGAGCTGCGCTCAAAATGCATAAATTCCAGAACATGTGTGTTTACACGCATGTGGAAAGAATCCTCACAGTCTATAACGTACCTGGGGCAAGAATGATCTTGACTCCACTTCATAGGGGACAAAGCTGAGTCTGGAAGAGTTAAGGGGTGGGCCAAAGAGAATGACATTGTCATTGAAAAGCAAGCAAATTAAACCCCTAGTCTGACCACTTGTGCTCCAGTGGCCTCTATTTCCCAGATGGATGCAGTTGGTCCTCCTATATATATATTTTTTTTTGTGGCTTTGTTGGTAGGTGTACACTTTTTTTTTAATTTAATTTTTTTGAAATCTAAGATGGCAGCTGAGTAAGTGGAAGCTACACTAATCTCCTCCCAGGCCCAAACTGGAATTACAACTAAATTATAGAAAAATCATCCTGAATAACCAACCGAACACTAGCTGGAGAGAAGCCTTATAACCAAAGACTTATGGAAGAAACCACATTACCAAAATGAGACTCGTAGGAAGTGCGGAGGCATGACAGGGCTGGCTGGGCTCCCATGGGCAATAGCTGAAATTCTGGAGGGATAGTTCAGTGCAGAGGAAGGGTTTCCCCCTGAGAAGTGTGGGATCTAAATTTCAAGTTGGGCTTCCTAGCCTAGACAGAGCACCAGAACCAGGAAAGGAACCAAAATAACATCTGGCTGTGAAAAGCAGTGGGGTTTCTGTCAGCCAGGGAGAGATGGCTAGAGATGCAGAGAGCCTCTTAAAAGGCCAACACACAAAATTTTGTTTGCAGCCACTTACCCTAGGCTTCAGCAGTGGGAGGGCAGAACAGACTAGAGCCATTTGAAGAGTCTGGGGTTGGTGGCTCTGGGGAGAGAGCTGAAGGAACAGCTGCCATAATCCCTGTGCCAAGTAATTCCCCATACTGCAGAAGCCAACTTTCTCAGACAGAACACTCTCCTCCATGAAGCATCAACCTCAGGGAAAGCAATAGCCCTGCCCACAGAAATCCCTCTTGCTCCACCCTGTGGAAGTTAAGCCCAGGTGCTGATGAGTACAGCTGGAGGCCCTTTTAGTGATTAAGCCTAACAGAAAGCCTGTGTGTAGAGGCAGATCTCTGGGAGATTTGGGACTTTAGCTGAACCTCCTCCAAGCCCAGGGCTGGTAAAAGCTCCCATGGTGTGAAGCTTTGTTCTTTCTTCAGGTACCCAGGCCCAGCATATGGAGCCACAAGGTTCGGATTGCTGATAACTCCAAATAGGTTGCCCAGGGCCAGCCATAGGCAGCATCTAACATAGGGCTGAGCCAGAGTCTTCGCAGATCTACCTAATACATAGACACAAACACAAAGAGGAAGCCAAAATGGGAAGACAAAGAAACAGACCCAAATAAAAGAACAAGAAAATTCTCCAGGATAAGAGCTAAATAAAATGGAGGTAAGCAATTTATCAGATATAGAGTTTAAAGTAATGGTTATAAGGATGCTCAACAGCATGAAAAAAAAACCATAGTAACCATAAAGAAGGACCAGTCAGAAATAAAGAATGCAATATATGAAACAAATGATACACTGGAAGGAGTAAACAGTAGGTTAAAAGAAGCAGAGGATTGAATAAGCCATTTGGAAGACAAGGTACAAAAAACACCCAAGCAGAGCAGCAAAAAGAAAAAGAATATTTAAAAAAATAAGGAGACTTTCAGGAACCTAGAGGACAACATGAAGTATAAAAACACACATTATGGGGATACCAGAAGGAGAAGAGAGTGAGCAAGGGATCGAGAACCTATCTGAAGAAATAATGACTGAAAACTTCCCTAACAAAGTGAAGGAAAAAAACACACAAGTCTAGGAAGCAAAGAGAGCACCAAACAAGATGAACCAAAGAAGCCCACTCCAAGACACACCATAATTAAAGGGTTAAAGCATAAAGAAAAGAGAGAATCTTAAAAGCTGCAACACTAAAGCAGTCGATTACCTACAAGGGAGCTCCTATTAAACTATATTCTGATTTCTCAACAGAAACAATTCAGGCCAAAAAGGATTGGCATGACTATTCAAGGTGAAGTAAAGCAAGAATCCACAACCAAGGCTACTTTACCCAGCAGGGTTATCACTTAAAAATTGAAGGAGAAAAAAAGAACTTCACAGACAAGAAAAAGCTAAAGGAGTTTGTTACCACCAAACCAGAACTGCAACAAATGTTAAAGCACTTGCTTTAAGAAGAAGAAGATAAAGGAAAAAAACAGAGGAAAATGGTTAAAAATAAAATGTCAATAAATATGTATCTATCAATAATCACTATAAATGTAAATGGCTTAAATGTTCCAACCAAAAGACACAGGGTCACTGAATGGATAAGAAAATATGACCTATATATATTCTGTCTTCAAGAGATCTACTTCAGAACAAAAGATACACACAGACCATAGTAAAGGCATGGAAAAAGATATTTCATATAGATGGAAAGGAAAAAAAAAGCTGAAGTAGCAATACTTATATCTGAAGAAATGGACTTTAAAATCAAGGCTAAGAGACAAAGAAGGACACTACCTAATGATAAATGGAATGATCCAACAAAGCATATAACCCTAGTAAATATTTATGCACCCAACATAGGAGCACCTAAATATGTAAAGAAAATCTTTATGGACAAGTGGGAGAAATTAACATAAATACAGTCATAAAAGGGGATTTTAACAACCCATTGACTTCAATGGATAGATCTTCCAGAGAGAAAATCAACAAGATGTCAGCCATAAATGACACACCAGATTAGATGGATTTAATTGATATCTTCAGAGCATTTCACACCAAAGCAGCAGAATATACATACTTTTCAAGTGCACATAGAACGTTTTCTAGGTAGACCACATGTTAGGACACAAACCAAGTCTCAATGAATTTCAGAAGATTAAAATTATATCAAGCATCTTCTCTGACCATAATGCTATGAAACTAGAAATCAATCACAAGAAGAAAATGATAAATTCACAAAGACATGGAAGCTAAACAACACACTATTAAACAATGAATGGGTTAACAATGAGATCAAGGAAGAAATCAAAAGATATCTTGAAACAATTAAAATGAGAACACAACAACCCAAACTCTGTGGGAGACAGGGAAAGCAGTCCTAAGAGAAAAATTCATAGCATTACAGGCCTATCTCAAGAAACAAGAAAAAGCTCACATAAACAACCTAACTTTACACTTAAAGCAACTAGAAAAAGAACAATAAACAAAACCCAAAGTGAGTAGAAGGAAGAAATAATAAAGATCAGAGCAGAAATAAATGAAATAGAGTATTAAAAAACAATACAAAAGAATAATGAATCCAACAGCTGGTTCTTTGAAAAAATAAACAAGATTGGCAAAACATTAACCAGACTCATCAAGAAAATAAGAGGACAAATAAATAAAATCAGAAATGAAAGAAAAGTAACAACTGACACCAAAGAAATACAAAGGAAATATTACAAATAACTATATGCCAACAAATTGGACAATCTGGACAAAATAAATAAATTCATAGAAACATACAATCTTGCAAAACTAAATCAGGAAGAATCGGACAATCTGAATAGACAGATTACACCTAGTGAAATTGAAGCAGTAATCAGAAAACTCCCAACAAACAAAAGTGCATGGCTTCACAGGTGAATTTTATCACACAATCCAAGAACAAGTGACATTTCTCCTTCTCAAATTATTCCCAAAAATTCAAGAGGAGGAAAGACTCCCAAGCTCATTTTATGAGGCCAGCATTATCCTAATTCCAAAACAAGATAAAGACACTGCAAAAAGAAAATTATAAGGCAATATCCCTGATGAACATAGATGCTAAAACCTGCAACAAAATACTAGCCAACTGAATACAACAATGCATCAAAATGATCATACACCATGATCCAGTGGTATTTATTCCAGGGATGCAAGGTTGGTACATTCACAAATCAATAAATGTGATACAACACATAAACAAAATGTAGAATAGAAACCACGTGATTATATCAATAGATGCAGAAAAAGCATTAGACAATATCCAGCATCCATTTATAATAAAAACTCTCAGGAAAGTGGGAATAGACAGAACATACCTAAACATATAAACGTAAAGGCCATATAAACATATGGCAAATCTATTGCCAACATCATACTCAATGGACAAAAACTACAAGCGTTCCACTTAAGATTGAGAACAAGACAGGGATGTTGCATGGTTAAAAAAAATATTTTTCAATCTCAGTTTACATTCAGTATTACTTTGTATTAGTTTCAGGTGTACATCACAATGGCTAGACAATCACATACTTTACAAAGTGTTTGTACAGGTATATCAAGTACTCACCTGTCACCATGCATAGTTATTACAATATCATTGACTATATTCACTATGCTGTGCTTTATATCACCTTGACTATTCTGTAACTACCAATTTGTACTCTTAATCCCTTCACCTTTTTTACCCATCCTTCCAACCTTCCTCTCATCTGGCAACCATTATTAGTCTGTTCTCTGTGTCTATGAGTCTCTTTCAATTTTTTGTTCTTTAGATTACACATGAATCATATAGTATTTGTTCTTCTGACTTATTTCACCCTCCAGGAATGTCTGTGCCATCATAAATGATTTCATTCTTTTTTTGGCCAAGCAATATTCCATTGTATGTATGTAGCACTGCTTTTTATCTGCTTAGATAAGCATTGATTGGCACCTGGGTTGCTTCCGTATCTTGGCTATTGTAAATAATACTGCAGTGAACATAGGAGTGCATAAATTCTTCCACATTAGTGTTTTGGATTTTTCAGATATATTCCCAGAAATGGAATCACTAGGTCATAAAGCTGTTTCACTTTTACTTTTTTGAGGTAACTCCATATTGCTTTCCACAGTTGCTGCACCAATCAGCAAACCCACCAAAAGTACAGTAGAGTTTCCTTTTCTCCACATCTTTGCTAACATTTGTTGTTTGTGGATTTATTGATGATAGCCATTCTGACAGATGTGAGGTGATACCTCATTGTGGTTTTAATTTGTAATTTTGCTGATGATTAATGACATTGAGCATCTTTTCATAAGTCTATTGGCCATCTCTTTGTACTCTTTTGAGAAATGTCTTTTCAGGTCCTTTTTCTAAATGAATTGTTTGGGTTTTTTGATGTTGAGTTTTATGAGTTTTTTAATAAATTTTGGATAGTAACCCCTTATCAGATGTATCGTTGGTGAATATGTTATTCCATTCAGTGAGGTTTTTTTCATTTTGTTGATGATTTCCATTGCTGTGCAAAAACTTTTTAGTTTGATTTAGTACCATTTCTTTGTTTTTTCCTTTGTTTCCCTTGCCCAAGGAAATATATCAGAAAAAAATATTGCTACGAGAAATGTCCAAGATTTTACTGCTTTTCCTCTAGGAATTTTATTGTTCTGAGTCTTGCATTTAAGTTTTTAATCCACTTTGAGTTTATTGTTGTGTATAGTGTAAGGAGGTCATTTAGTTTCATTTTTTGCATGTATTCATCCAATTCCCAACACCATTTATTGAATAGACTGTCTTCACCCCATTGTATGTTCTTACCTTCTTTGTCAAATATTAATTGACCATATAAGTCATGGGTTTGTATCTGGGCTCTTTATTTAGTTCCATTGATCTATGTGTCTGTTTTTATGCTGATATCATGATGTTATAGCCTTATGGTATAGTTTGATATAAGGTAGCATGACTCCTCCAACTTTGTTCTTTTTTTTTTAATCAGGGTTGCTGTGGTTATTTGAGGTCTTTGGTTCCGTATAGATATTTAAATTATTTATTCTAGTTCTATGAAATATGCCGTTGGTAGTTTGATAGGCATTGTGTTGAATCTATAGATTGCTTTGGATAGTATGGACACTTTAATGATGTTAATTCTTCCTATTCGTGAGCACAGTGTATGCTTCCATTTATTTATATCTTTTTCAATTTTTTTGTTCTGTATCTTATATCTGAGTATACATCTTTTACCTCCTCAGTTAAATTTATTCCTATATATTTTGTTATTTTTGATGCAATTATAAATGGGATTGTTTTCTTGGGTTCCCTTTCTAATAGTTCATTATTGGTGTATAAAAACTCCACCAATTTCTGAATAATAATTTTGTATCATGCTACTTTACTGAATTTGTTTATCAGTTCCAGTAGGTTTTTGGTGGAATCTTTGGGGTTCTCTATATACAGTATCATGTCATCTGCAAATAATGACAGTTTTACTTCTTCATTTCCAACTTGGATGCCTTTTATTTCTTCTTCTTGTCTGACTTCTGTGGCTAGGACATCCAGTACTATGTTGAATGATAAGGGTCATGAGAGTAGACATCCTTGTCTTGTTCCTGATCTTAAGGGAAATGCTTTTAGTTTATGCCCATTGAATAGTATATTGCTGTGGGTTTGTCATATGTGACATTTATTATTTTCAGGTATGTTCTGTCTATTCCCACCTTGCTGAGAGTTTTTATTATAAATGGATACTGGATATTGTCTAATGCTTTTTCTGCATCTATTGATATGATCATATGATTTTTATTCTTTTTTGGTTTATGCGGTGTATCACATTAACTGATTTGTGAAATTGTACCAACCCTGCATCCCAGGAATAAATCCCACTTGACCATGGTGTATGATCTTTTTAATGTATTGCTGTATTTGGTTTAGAATTTTTGCATTTATGTTCATCAGTGATATTGGCCTATAATTTTTTTCTTTGTAGTGTCTTTATGGTTTTAGAATTAGGATAATGCTGACTCATTAAATGAGCCTGAATTTTTTGGGAATAGTTTGAGAATAGTATGTTTCTAGGAGTTTATTAATTTCTTCCAAATTGTCCAATTTGTTGGCATATAGTTGTTCACAATATTTTTATAATCCTTTGTATTTCTGTGGTGTCAGTTACTTCTCTTTCATTTCTGATTTTTTTGTATCCTCTCTAATTTTCTTGATGAATCTTGTTAAAAGTTTTTCTATCTAGTTTATACTTTCAAAGAACAAGCTCTAGGTTTCATTGATCTTTTATATTTTTTTAGACTCTATTTCAGCAGTCCCCAACTTTTTGGCAGCAGGGACCAGTTTCATGGAAGACAATTTTTTCCCAGACCAGAGTCGGGGGGCAGGGGTGGGTGAAGGGACAGGAGGCAGAGCTCAGGTGGTAATGCAAGTGAAGCTTTGCTCACTGGCTTGCCACTCAGCTCCTACTGTGTGGGTGGTTTCTAACAGGCTGCGGACCAATGGTCTGCAGCTCAGGAGTTTCCTGCTCTACTTCATTTATTTTTGCTCTGATCTTTATTATTTCCTTCTTTCTACTAACTTTGGGCTTTGTTTATTGTTCTTTTTCTAGTTCCTTTCGGTGTAAAGTTAGATTGTTTATTAGAGCTTTTTTTTTTCTTCTTGAGATAGGCCTGTAATGCTATGAGTTTCCCTCTTAGGACTATTTTACTGTGTTCCATAGATTTGGGTTTGTTGTGTTTTTATTTTCCACTTGTTTCAAGGTATCTTTTGATTTTTTCCTTGATCTTATTGTTCACCATTCATTGTTTAGTAACATGTTATTTAGCCTTTGTGTGTTTTTCAGTTTTTTATAATTGATTTCCAGTTTCGTACCATTGTGATCTAAGAAGTTGTTTGAGAGAATTTCAAACTTCTGAAATTCATTGAGACTTGTTTTGTGTCCTAACTAATGTAGTCTATCCTAGAAAATGTTCTGTATACACTTGAAAAGAATGTATATTCTGCTGCTTTGGTGTGAAATGCTCTGAAGATATCAATTAAATCCATCTGATCTGTTGTCATTTAAGGTCACTGTTTCCTTATTGATTTTCTGTCTGGAAGATCTATCCATTAATATCATTGGTGTGTTAAAAATCCCCTACTATGACTATATTACTGTCAATTTTTCCCTTTATGTCCATCCAGATATGCTTTATATGTTTATATGCTTTTATGTTGAGTGCATAAATGTTTACAAATGTTATATCTTCTTATTGGATTGATCCCTTTATCTTTATGTTATGTCCTGTGTCTCTTATAGCTCTGTTTTATAGTCTATTATTTCTGACTTAAGTATTGCTACCCCAGCTTTTTGTTTGTTTGTTTGTTTCCATTTGCATGAAATATCTTTTTTTGTCTCTTTACTTTCAGTCTATTTGTGTCTTTTGTTCTGAGGTGGGTATCTTGTAGGCATCATATATATGGGTCTTTTTTGCTTAACCATTTAGCTACCCTTTGTCTTTCAATTGGAGCATTAATCTCTTTACATTATCATTGGTATGTATTGCCATTTTATTCTTTATAATTATATTCCTCTTTTTTCTTAAAGAAGTTCCTTTAACATTTCTTATAATACTGGTTTGGTGGTGATGAGCTCCTTCAGTTTTTTTTTTTTTGTTTGTTTGTTTGTTTGGTCTGGTAAGCTCATTATTTCTCCCTCAGTTTTAAATGATAGCCTTGCTGGGCAGAGTAGCCTTGGTTGTAAGTCCTTATTTTCATCATTTTTAATGTATCATGCCAAACCCCTCTGGACTGAAATGTTTCTGTTGAGAAATCTACTGACAGTCGTATGGGAGCTCCCTTGTAGGTAACTATCTTTCTCTTGATACTTTTAAGACTCTCTCTTTGTCTTTAATCTTTGCCATTTTGATTATGCTATGTCTTGGTGTGGGCCTCTTTAGTTTAATCTTGTTTGGGATCTCTGTGCTTTCTGGACTTGTGTATGTTTTTTATTCATCAGGTTAGGGAAGTTTTCGGTCATTGTTTTTTCAATTAGATTCTCAATCCCTTGCTCTCTCTCTTGTCCTTCTGGTACCCCGATGATGCAGATGTTGTTACACTTCATGCTGTCATGCTTCGTATTGTCCTAGAGATGCTTTATATTATCCTCATTTTCAAAGTTCTTTCTCTTTTTGCTGCTCTGGTTGGATGTTTTATGCTACCTTGTCTTCTAAATTGCTGGTTTAAATTGTTTCATATAATCTACTCTTGATTCCTTCTCGTTGTATTCTTCATTTTTGATATGATTCTCCATTTCTGACTGTTTCTTTTTAATGGTTTTTATATTCTTTTAATGCTTGCCGTCTTTTTGTTGCAGTTCTCAATAAGTTCCTTGGGCATCCTTATAACCATTTTTTTCAACTCTGTAACTGATAGATTGCATGCTTCCATTTTATTCAGTTGTCTTTCTGAGTATTTCTCTTATTCTTTCATCTTTGTCATGTTTCTTTGTCAGTCTAATTTAGCACTTCTCTGTATTTGTTTGTGTGTATTAAGTAGATCTGATATATCTCCCAGTCTTGGTATGGTGACCTTATATAGTAGGTGTCATGTAGGGCTCAGTGGCACTGTCTCCCTGATTTCTTGAGTTAGGTCCTCCAGGAATGTCCCTTCAGTGGGTTATATGAGCCATCCTGTTGTAGTTGAGTCTTGGTTGCTCTTGACCTATCTGTGGGTGGGATTGACTGTCAGGCTGGCTGATTATGAGGATCGACTGTGAACACAGTGTATGAGCTTCTGTGCAAAGGGAAACCTCATGAAGTGAATTTACCCCAGCAGAGTCAGGTGCTTGCCAAGATATCCCTTTAGGTATGCTACTTATAGAGCTAATTGGGTCATGCTCTGATGTAGTCTAAAGCCAGTCACCAGGTGTGTTGGTTCTGTGGCTTCCTGGAAGGTACTCTAGTGCAGGTCAATGTCAGGCACTGTGTGTGACTAGGCCTGGGCTACCTGTATGGAGCTACAAAACAACCCACAGTTTGTGGCTGCCACTGCTGTTCGTGAGTGTGCAGGGGAGAGAGGGTCCAAGCCGAACACCAAGGCTGGATTTTATCAGTACCAAGCCTAGGTGCAAGTCAGCGAATGGTCCAAGGCACCCCGAGATCCACCTCCACCTGCCCCTGCTTGCCTACTGCCTGTTCAGCTCAGTCACTTAATGAGCCTCTAGTGGCACATGAGTTGCACAAGCTAGGTTCTCAGTGTGTCACAAGGTAGGGTTGAGTGGTGTTCTCTAGACTCATACAGATTCCAACTTAGAGCTAGTGCTGTGTCTGAGGGCAGTCAGCAGAAGTCTCAGGATACACCATGGCCTGCCACCACTTGCTGGGTACCTATGTGTCTTTGTGGTGGAGCAGGGTCTCAGGGAGTTGTTAGGGGTGGCCAGAGAGTTCATCAGGCCCTAAAAGGCCAAGATTTGGCCACATGAAGTGGGGCTCTGCACAGGAACACTTTCACTGGTTGGGTGTACAAGGGAAAAATGGACCCAGTCCTAGAGCCTAATCACCCAGTCTCTCTCTAATAATGCCTGGACCTCCTAGAGAGCCTGCCAAGAGAGTCTGCACTACAGGGCCAGGTTGGCTACAGCAGCTGACAATTCTGCAGGGTGGGAGCTTGGCAGGGTGGGGCCACTGTGGGTCAGTAGGGTAGAGCTAGTGAATTTTCCCCGGGGGGCAATGCAAATCAGTCACATGGGAATGGAGGGAAGTTGCCCCCATGCCAGAGCCACACAACTCAGTCTCTGATACCCTGAGCCTGCCCAGACCCCTTCATGCTTCCTCCAAGAAAATCTATACCACAGGTCCAAGGAGCTGTCTCCTCAGCTTGGCAGGGCAAGGCAACAAGAAGTTGGAAGGGTGTGGTTATTGCATCCCCCCAGACTGATGCTATATCAGAGAGGAGTGCTTGACCCAGGAAAGACGGTGTCTGTGAGTGATGTGGGAGAAGGACTCAGCACAGGGAACCTTCCAGTCTTTCCTGAGAGCCACATAACCCAGTCTTTCCTCCTATGACTCCAGTTTGCTTTGAGCCTCCTCCCTCCCCCAGAGCTCAGGGTGAGTGTCTGAAAATGAGATTTTGTGCATTGGCCCTTTAAGAGGGCACCTGGATTTCTGGCAGACTCCTGTCTCTCCCTGGTAGACAGAAGCCCCATTGATTGCCATAGCCAGTTGTTATGTGGGCACCTATTCCCAGCTCTGGTGCTCTGGGCTGGTGAGCCTGGCATGGGGTTGAGACCTCACATTCATCAGGGGGAATCTTTGCAGCTAAGATAGACTTCTGGATTCTCACAAGGGTGTGGGGCCAGCCCTTTTTGTATCTCTGCCCTTCCTACTAATCTCAATGTGGCTTCTTCTGTAAATCCCTGGTTATAAGACTTCTTTTCAGCTAGTCTTCAGTTGGTTATTCAGGTCGATTCTTCTATAATTTAGTTGTAATTCTGGTTTGGTCCTCTAAGGAGGTGAGTGTAATTTCTACCTACTCCTCTTCTATCCTGGATCCCTTGTAGGTACAATTATTATCCCCATTTTCCAGATTGTAAAATTGAGTCAGGGAGTATAAGTAACTTCTTTAACATTCCACAGCTAATAAGAAGTAGGGCTGAGATCCAAACACAGGCTCTCCGCTTCCACAATGGTGCTCTCACCCCACCCCCCACTTCACCCCAGCAACGGCCCTTGGTCTTTCTCTCAGCACATGTCATGAAACTTCCTTTGTCCTGCAAGTCAAGACCCCTGTCTGTATAGAGAAGCACTGAAGACTGAGTCATGTGCCATTAAAATCCCTCAACAGACTGATACTATCCTGTTCTCCAGTCCTCTGGGGATTATAGTTGAGCTGTTCTGAGTGTTCCTAGTTGTACTATCACAGAGCCTGTATTTTTCTACCTGGTTTGCAAAGTGACTGTGTTCCATTTCCTAACTCTACAATGTCTGTGGAACAAAGTCCCCATCTGAATACCCCTTTGAGAGAGATGAGGTTGGTCTGACCAGCATTCATCTTGCTGGATCAACACAAGTCTAATCTGTGCTAGAATTTTGTTAAAAGTCTCTGCTACTAAAATTGAGATAGTTGGTCCCTCTGCAAGTTTCTGGAAGTTCTACCATGCTTCATAAACTCATACATTATCATATCAACTTTTAAAAAAATGTTATCATCATGAATTTGTGTCCTTTTAAAATCCTACAGCTGCTCATTTTGCCATCCGTGTTGCAGTGACTATTTGGGTGCATGTACAGATGGTGCTGAGATGTAATTAATCGGAGCCTTGAGACTTACATGCAGTAGCCAGGTGCTCTCCTCCTATCTCCTCACTATCTCAGACTTTAATTTCCTCTTGGCTATATTTTTGCTTTCCTTTTGGCCTACAGATTCTTTTTCTTGATAGAGAAGATGAGCAAACTAGGCAAACTAGGAAGTGGGAAATTCTGTTTCACTGTATCATCTCTAAATTAACTGTGTCATCTGCCCCAAGCACAGGCCGATCCTTCTCTTGTTCTTTTTTTGTTCTGAATGTAGCCCAGTGGGTCTTATTGTTGTTCTATGTGTACATTAACTCCAAGCCCAACCTTCCACTTCCCTGACTTGATTTTTTTTTATTTCATGCCATTCCTTTGTATCTTCTTTTGACTGCAAATTCCTCCTTCCTGCCTTTGTAAAATATAATAAGCTCAGTGGAGACATAGTGATTTCTTTGAATTACTCTCTCTCTTCCTCCCTTCTGGAATTAGGTATGGATAGACAGTCAGAATTTTATTATGTGGAGCCTTTGGTCTTCTAGAATCAATTTCTATAAGATTAGACTAGAGTGTAATCTAATTAGACTAATTAATCTCATCTAGATTACAGCCTCTGACTACAGGATCAAAGGGTATCTAGCCTAGTGCCTTACACATAGGAGGCCTGCAGTAATGGTGACAACAACAACAGCCGATTTTTATTGACTGTTTACCATGATCCAGGCACTGTGCTAGGAGCTCTTCATACATTATCTCCTTTAATTCTCACCATCAACATGTAGGGTAGTCCTGTGATTCACAGCTACAATGAGGAAGCTGAGATACAGGGAGGTGACGTTTGCACAGCTGTGAGGGCAGAGCCGGGAGCCTGACTCAGGTCTGTCCAGATTCCTGAGTGTGCACTTTAACCTCCACGTGATGCTGTCCTCTGAGTTTGTTCAAGACCATGAATCATACCTTCTTTTCCCTGGACTTGTAGAGCTCTATTTTCCTACAGTCCCAGGAACACAAAACTGCTCATATTCCTTTCTTTGGCTCTTACAAATCATATGATGACAAGGTCTCTTTTCTCTCCAAGTGCCAGTCACCTCCACTCTGTCATTCATTTAATTCTCCCTCACTGGCCAAAAATAGGTCCAAGCAGCAGCTCTTTTTACTGCATTCGTGTCATTCTATGACGTGAGATTGTCAGCAGAGCAAGGCTTGAGGGAATTAGCTGCTCTGCTTCTGGCAGGGCAGGGCTCAGAACAGACCTCTGGGTGGTTCATCCATCTCCTCTCAGCCTGCAGAGGACAGGGCCCGATGATGGAGTGACAGGTGCGCATGGTCAGGTGGGCCTGCAGGGAACTGGCCCTCGGTCTCGCTGCCTCCTTGCTGAGGTTTTCATGCTCTGGAAATATTACTTTGGCTTGAAGGTTTTTTCTCAATTATGATTTACATTGTACCTAACTCTCAAAAAGATTGTGAAATGGTTTACAATAAAACATGTCTAAAACAGGACAGTTGAAACACATTTTAAAAAGAGAGGCAGACAGAGAGAGGTCATAAATCACTTAGTTTGAACCCCTGACAAGGACTTTTATAGCACATGACTGTATTTGATTAATTCCCTATACAAACATCTAGGCGTCTGGGAATGGAGAAAGAACTCTGTAGATGGGGAGAAACTAGAACCTCAAGAGCCCATTCTATACATGTGGTCAGAATCAAACAGCCTCATGCCTAGTGACATCCATGAAAATACTCATGAATACTACCTCATCTCAGGAAGTCTCGGGTAAGGCAGCAGAAGGACAATTGCATGGGTTAATCCTAAATTTAGAGTAGCTAGTCTGCTCAAGGGTCATTGCCAGGATAATTCATCATTGTCATCAACAAAGGACCACAATAAATTTGTCTTTAAATTTTAATAGCTAACTCATATATTATACAGATAGAACTCACACTATCCATTTGTCTCTCCATTATTATTTTTAAGCACAGAATTGGTATAAATTACAGTGGAACCTTTTAAAATTACCACAGTTGCTTCAAGGGAAGCCTAAGCTGTGGCCTAGCTGCTGAATGTGATTCCCAGTGGGAATGGCTGAGTAAACGATGAATGAATGGGTGCCCACATGGTCCCATAACACCAGTGAATCAGGCCCGCTCTGGCTGTGCCACAAACAGTCCATTCATCAAGGCTGGGCGTGACCTCCAGCAGGGCTTCCCATTGTGATGAAGGGCAGCACTGGGGAGTTCTGAGTCAGACTGACAGCCAGCAGCATGACTCAGGACATCGTGCAGCAGGGCAAGGAGCACACTTTGCTGACCCCATCCAGACACGGACCTACAGCTACCTTGATAGTGTCACGTGTGGCTATGTCCATTCTACAGCCACATGGAAAAAATAGAGGAGACACTTTGGCAGTGAAGGGTGGGCTTGTGAATTTCTATGCCATCACAGGTGTAATAGCACTGAAAGTGAGCAAGTGAATGAGATGAGGTTTCACTGAGGATGCTGGTGGGCATTTCCTGATTCCTTGCAGTTCTAAAGGGGCATTTCTGTAGTTCACTGAGTGGAATCAGAGTGCTAAGACAACCTTGAAACTAATCACTGGCCAGGTTGAGTTTCAAATAAAAGGGCATGCACAGAGAAATATCAGGCAACAGATCTAACTAAAACTCACTTAGTTCTTTCTGTGTCCCTAATGCAAAGGTTCTAAGTATGTAGGTATTTATGAGAGAAGTAGTAGTTATTTGTTGCAGGCAAATACTGATATTCTCTTGGATATGAGAAGTGATGCAAATGGGAATGATTGGGTCAGGGGAAATGGCATTGATATGTCTGGACATGATTTCTCCTTTTTCTTTTGTCAGCTTGATAGAATTTGGAGGGTAGTAACTTTTAAAAACATTTTTGTAGGGATGGATTAAAATATATACCATATTTTTCAGACCATAAGATGCACCTAGGTTTTAGAGGAGGAAAATAGGGAAAAAACTTTTGAAGCAAAAAATGTGGTAAAATATTTAATAACATAAATAACATAATATTCCACCAATGTAAATGTAAACAGAACATTCGGATTATAAGACACATCCCCATTTTCCTCCCAAATTTTGGGGGGGAAAGTGCATCTTATAGTCTGAAAAATACAGTAATGTAAAAATCTTTGGGATGATATTACAGCAAAACCCAGTCTCCACAAATGACTAGGTAAATTCACTCAGTTCACCAAATATTGAATCACCTGATTGTCCATCCATCCATCCATCCCTATGCATTCACCCATCCTTCCACCATTCACTCATTCAACACTTAACTGAGCCCTGTAATGGGCTAACTTGTTTACCCCTGCCCCAGATTGATATGTTAAAGTCTTCATCTCCAGTATCTCAGAATGTGACTATATTTAGAAACAGGGTCATTAGGGAGGAAACAAAGTTAAAATGAGGTCAGGAGGGCAGGCCCTACTCCACGTGACCGTGTCTGTTGAAGAAGAGGACATTGGCACAGAGGAATACAGAGGGAAGCCCACGTGAAGGCGGAGGGAGAAGATGCCCTCTTCGAACCACAGAGAGAGGCCTCAGCATAAACCAGCTCTGCTGACACTTTGATCTCAGGTTTCCAGTCTCCTAAATTGTGAGAAAATAAACGTCTGTTCTTCAAGCACCAGGTACCATGCTAGATATGAAGGAGATACCATCTTTGCCTTCAAAGAACTCTCAGACTTAGAGGTGCAAAACAGTGCCAAGTGTTGGCAAAACTGTAAGGCTAAAACAATGTATCAAATACTTAGTTGTGTGATGTGTTAATATTCTGTAAAACCAAAACTTTTGTCCCCATTGGTCTGACTACTGGGAACACTGAGTGACACATGACCTCATTTTATTTTGAAATCTGACAAAAATATTTTTTCAGGGTGAGGGGTCAGTTGGAAGTTAATTCAAATTTCTATCAACCACAAAAAACTAAAACCTGCAGAGGTATAGGAGGTTATTTTGTTAATTCATGTGGCATCATTTAGGGATAAAACAGTCTTCGGAGCAGTTTCGCACCTTTAAACTCATCAGAAAACTGTTTTCACAGTAAAATCCTATCCTCATGGCAGATCTGTTTACTCCCAGCACACATGGCTCTTGCTGATCTGCAGAGTAAACAGAAGGTACAGCAGCCACAGCTGGCACCCTGCCTCGCTTAGAGTCTGCACAATTACTGTTTCCGTGGAGTCACTACTCAGGAACGAATCATGACTTAAACCAAGGTGCATGACCTAGAGCAGGGCTTTGCGGCTTTTGGAGTAGAAAGTAGTCACACATCTTAACAAACAGCCTGAAGCAAATTATAGAAACATGGAATTTTTAGAGCTCTAAGGAACTTTAGATGTTGTCCAGTCTAAAAAAAATTCTCATGTCATAGAGTTGGAACCAGAGTCACAGGTTAACTGTTAAATGACTTTCCTGTAGTCAATAAACTAATTCGTAGCAGAAATAGGATGAAGGCCCTTGTCTGTTTCTGCAAGTCCAGGTGTCTTTTCTGCCACTCTAGATTCAGGCTTGGGAAGTTATACCCCAAAGCCAATCTGCTCACAAATACAGTGTCTGTAATTCAGTTGCACTGTTGCTGAATAGAGAGCGCTAGTTTTCCTCGGTTTTGGGCTGAGCAGCTGGGATACTTATTGGTGTGGGAAACCCAGTCAGGCAAGTATTCAAAAATAGAACAGCTTATTCGCCATAACAGATGTGGAAGAAATGGGAAGAAGAAATGAGTGTTTATTAGCGAGTAGGTACCAACTCTGTGGCAGGCACTGTGCTGGTGGGCACTTCACAGCAGCCCATGAGGCAGATAGGGTTATCCCCACTTTAAGATCTCACAGTTCCAGGGGTTGTTCTATTCCACACCCTGCGATTCTTCTGTTATTATTCTACACTGCTGTCCTCAGCATGATTAATAAGAGTTATATTATAAGGCTAAAGTAAGTTTATACTGAAATGCAAAGACATACCAGCTTAGAGTTGTATCTTATTTGTATCTTATTTCAGGGAAACATGTGCCATGTTGCACTGGATCATGGTGGAGTCTAGTGAGGCACACATCCCAAAAGAGTGGCTTCCCTATACGTCCTTCAGAGAAGCAGATGTCTGCGGCTCAGCATTCCCAGTTACAGTTCAGTTCAGGTCTAAGCATCCCCCATGAATCCATGTTTGGTTAGGTCCCTGCACAGCTACGTCAGTTCTCTTCTTACACCCTTTCCTCCTGCATGGCTGCTCCCTCCTCTCTTTCAGACC
>PVJI01027551.1:0-17528 GCA_004026765.1 Micronycteris hirsuta
AAAAAAAAGATTTAAAATATAAAAAATTATTTAAATTTTAAAATTATCTGAAATTTTAACAGTATGATGAAGTATAACTGACATATCTTTTAAAACTACCTTTATTCTCACTTGAGGACATTTTTTCATTACTTTTAGAAAGAGAGGAAGGGAAAGAGAGAACCTCTGTCTCCTGTATGCACCCAGACTGGGGATCAAACCCACAATCTAGGCATGTTCCCTAACCAAGAATTGAACCTGTAACTTTTTTGTTACAGGACAATGCTCCAACCCACTGAGCCACACTGGCCAGGACATAACTGGCATATCTTTTTTTCTTTTTTTTTAAGATTTTTTATTTTTAGAGAGAGGGGACGGGAGGAAGAAAAAGAGGGAGAGATACATCAATTGGTTGCCTCTCGTATGCACCAGGGCCCACGGGGGAAGAACCTGCAATCCAGACATGTGCCCTGACTGGAAATTGAACCAGTTTTGAGGTATGACGCCCAATCGACTAAGCCACAAAGGTCAGGGCATAACTGACCTATCTTAAACAGCATATCTTTAGAGTATATAATGTGGTAAGTTTTGACATATGTATACACTGTGAAACCACCACCACAATCAATAAAATGAACATATTCACCACTTCTAGAAATTTCATCATGGCCCTGACCGGTACAGCTCTCTTGGTCAGCATTATTCTGCAAAGCAAAAGGCTACTGGTTTGATCCCCAGTCAGGGCACATGCCTGGGTTTCGGATTCGGTCCCCAGTCAAGGGTTGTAAGACAGGCAATCAACTGATGTTTCTCTCCCGCATCGATGTTTCTCTCCCTTTCTTTTTCCCTCCCTTCCCCCCTCTCTGAAAATAAAATCTTAAAAAATAAAAAGTTTCATCATGGCCCTGGATGGTGGGGCTCAGTTGGTTGAAGTTTCATCCCATAACAGAAAGGTCATCGGTTCAATTCCTGGTCAGGCCTAGGCTATGGGTTTTAACCCCAGTCGGAGCAAGCACAGGAGGCAACCAATCGATGATTTTTCTCTTCCTTTCCCTCTCTCTTGAATGAGAATTAAAATAAACCTTTAAAAAATAAAATAAAAAAAAAAGTCTCATGCCCCTTCTTAATCCTTAGTCCTTCATATCTCATGATCCTTCCCTCTGGCTCCTCATCCCCAGACAACCACTAATGTGTTTTCTGTCATTATAAATTACTTTGCATTTTCTAGAGTTTATATACCTGAAGTCACAAAGTGAATACTCTTTTCTGGTCTGGCTTCTTTTGCTCAGCATAATTATTTTCACATTCATCCACATGTTTTCACATATTAATAGTTCATTTCCTCCTTACAGCTGAGTAGTGGTCCATTGCATAGAATATACAACAGTTTGTCTTCCATTCACCTGTTGAGGGATGCCTGAGTTGTTTCCACATTTTTTAAACATTTTTTAAAAATACATTTTATTGATTATGCTATTACAGTTGTCCCATTTTTCCCTCCACTTTATTCCCCTCTGCCTGGCATCCCCACCAGCATTCTCCCCCCCCCTTAGTTCAAGTCCATGGGTTGTACATACAAGCTCTTTGGCTTCTCCATTTCCTATACTATTCTTAACCCTCCCCCACCCTCATCTATTCTGTACCTACCACTTATTCCCTGGACCTTTTCCCCCATTCTCCCCGCTTCCCGCTGATAACCCTACATGTGATCTTCATTTCTGTAATTCTGTTCCTCTTCTAGTTGTTTGCTTAGTTTGTTTTTGTTTTTATTTTAGGTTCAGTTGTTCGGAGTTGTGAGTTTGTTATCATTTTACTGTTCATAGTTTTTGATATTCTATTTCTTACATAAGTCCCTCTAACATTTCATATAATAAGGGCTTGGTGATGATGAACTCCTTTAACTTGACTTTATCTGGGAAGCACCTGATCTGCCCTTCTATTCTAAATGATAGCTTTGCTGAATAGAGTAATCTTCCATGACTTCAAATACTTCTTTCCAGCCCCTTCTTGCCTGTAACATTTCTTTTGAGAAATCAGCTGATAGTCTTAGGGGAACTCCTTTGTAGGTAACTTTTTCTTACAGGTACCTTTGTAGGTAACTTTTCTGTCCCTTCTTCTCTTGCAGCTTTTAAGATTCTCTCCATATCTTTCATCTTGGCTAATGTAATTATGATGTGCCTTCATGCATGCTTCCTTGAGTCCAATTTCTTTGGGAGATTCTGAGCTTCTTGGACTTCCTGGAAGTCTATTTCCTTTGCCAGATTGGGGAAGTTCTCCTTCATTATGTTTCAACGAAGTTTTAATTTCCTGCTCTTCCTCTTCTCCTTCTGGGACCCCTATGATTTGGATGTTGGAATGTTTTCAGTTGTCCCAGAGGTTCCTAAGCCCCTCCTCATTTTTTTGAATTCTTGTTTCTTCATTCTTCTCTGGTTGAATGTTTATTTCTTCCTTCTAGTCCAAAACGTTGATTTGAGTCCCAGTTTCCTTCCCTTCACTGTTGGTTCCCTGTGTATTTTCCTTTATTTCACTTTTCATAGCCTTCACTTTTTCTTCTATTTTGTGACCATACTTGACCATTTCTCTGACCATCTTGATTACCAGTTATTTTTTTAAAGATTTTATTTATTTATTTTTAGAGAGAGGGGAAGGGAGGGAGAAATAGAGGGAGAGAAACAGCAATGTATGGTTGCCTCTCACGTGGCTCTCACTGGGGACCTGGCCCGCAACCCAGGCATGTGCCCCCACTGGGAATTGAACCGGGACCCTTTGGTTCCCAGCCCACGCTCAATCCACTGAGCTACACCAGCCAGGGCTGATTACCAGTATTTTGAACTCTGCATCTGATAGGTGGGCTCTCTCTTCCTCAGTTCTATTTTTGGAGTTTTTTTTTTTTAACACTTCTTTTTTTTTTTTTTTAACAATTTTTTTAAAGATTTTATTTATTTATTTTAGAGAGAAGAGAAGGGAGGGAGACAGAGAGGGAGAGAAACAGCAATGTATGGTTGCCTCTCACATGGCCCTCATGGGGACCTGGCCCACAACCCAGGCATGTGCCCCCAGCTGGGAATCGAACAGGGACCCTCTGGTTCCCAGCCCTCGCTCAATCCACTGAGCTACACCAGCCAGGGCTATTTTTGGAATTTTGATCTGCTTTTCATTTGGACCATTTTCTTTGCTTCAGCACAGTTGTTCCATTTTAAGGGGTGGAGCCTTAGATATTCACCAGGGCGGGGCAGCCCTAGTGGTTGCATTGTGGCATTGTATGTGGGGGAGGGGTCAGAGAGGGAGCAGTGCCACTTACTTGGCTCTCTCCCAGCTTTCAGTCACTTCTCCCGCTACCCATAAGCAAATTGGGCCCTTCTGGTGCTGATTCCCAGGTGGGTGGGTTTGTGTACATTCTAGGACCCTGTGGGTCTCTCCAGTGATCTCTCCTGTGAGGCTGGGAGTTTCTTCCGCCACTGCAATTCCCACAGATTTTTACGGTCAGAGGTTTTGAGGCTTTATATTCCCCATGCTGGAACCCTGGGTTGCTTGATCTGTCTCACTCCCCAGTTGTTCCTTCAGGTTTATCTGCATGCAAATGTGGAATCACCTAGTCCACCATCCGCCACCTCACCCTGGTCCTCCAGCCACCACCTTGTTGCAAGTCCTCTTCACCCCAGCTGTCTGTCTTCACACCTACCAGTCTGAATTAATGTTTCCTCTTTAACTCCTTGGTTGTTGGACTTTCATACTGTTCGATTTTCTGGCAGTTCTGGTTGTTTTTTGTTTTTAAATTTGTTGTTGTCCTTCTGTTGGTTGTGCGAGGAAGCAAAGTTTATCTACCTATGCCTCCATCTTGGCCAGAGTGTTTCCACATTTTGGCTACTGCAAATAAAGCTGCTATGAACATCTATTCACAAGTCTTTGTATGATGTATGTTTTCTTTTTTAGTGTGTAGACAGTTATTAGTGTATATTAGTTTGCCAGGGCTTCCATAATAAAGTACCACAAACTGGATGGCTTATATAACAGAAATTTATTGTCTCACAGAGATCTGGAAGTAGAAGTTAGAAACTAAGATGGTGGCAGCATTGGTTCCTTCTGAGGGCTGTGAGCAAAAACTCTGTTCTACTCCTTTACCACTGGGTTGTAGATGACTGTCTTCACGTTCACATGGCATTCTCCCTGTGTTTTTTTCTCTACACTTAAATTCCCCTTTTTATAAAGACACTAGTCATACTGGATTATGGCTGTAGGGTAAGTGGAGGCAGTCTGGCTTCCTCACCCAGGCGTCTGGGTAACTTAGGGAAGCAGTGTTCCCATAGCCTTGGAGGGGCCTAGTAAGTAGTGTTCTCATGCCCTTGAGACTGGGTCTGATAAACTGTTCCCATAACATGAAGTGGGCTCACACATACAGAATTATGTCATGTTATGTAATGTTCTGGCAGTTTTCCGGCTTTGTTCCCCTCTAGTACTTAAACACGTAGGGACTCCCTGCTGGGTGATGATGATGACAGACATGCAAGGGGACAGGTGCCATGATGGGGACCACGCTGGGGAGCAAGGGCCACAACATGAGACATGCAGATAGACATGCAGCTTGCAGTGTGCATGGCTCAAGCAGTGTATGAGAGTTCCAGCTGTTTAATATCTTACCAACACTTGGTATGGTGAGTCTTATTCATTTTAGCCATTCTAATTGTGGTTTTAATTGCACTGATGTTGAACAACTTTTCATGAGCTTATTTCCCACCCATTTTCTGGTAAAGTGCTTTTTTTAAATCTTATGACCATTTTTAAACAACTTCATTGAGATATAATTTATATACTATGAAGTTCACCTGTTTAAAGTGTATAATTCAGTAGCTTTTAATATATTTAGAGAGTTGTGCAACTACCTCTATAATCCAATTTTAGAACATCTTCATCATCCCAAAAAGTAAATTTTGTACTTATTGGCAGTAACTCCCTATTATGACTACCTTTCATCTTCCTTCTCAGCACCAGAAAAACATGAATTTATTTTTTGTCTCTACAGATCTGCCTATTCTGAACATTTCATATATAAATGGAGTCATATAGTATTTGGGTATTTTGTCTTTCTCTTAGCATAATGTTTTTGAGTTTCATCCATGCTTTGGTATATACCAGTCCTTCTTTCCATTTTACGCCTGAATTCGATTCCATTGTAAAGACAGACAACATTTTCTTTGCTGACATCATCAGTTCATGGACATTTATATTATTTCCATTTTGTAGGGAGGTATTACGTATTATGAATAATGCTGCTACGAATATTGATGGACAAGTATGTGTGCGGACACATGCTTTCGTTTCTTAGTCGAATTAACTCAAGACTGGAATTGCTGGGCCATGTGATAACTGTATGCTTAACTTTTTGAAGAACTGACAAACCACTTTCCAAAGCAGCTGTACCATTTTACATTCCAGTCAGCAATGTCTGAGAGTTCCAATTTCTCCACAGCCTCACCAGCACTTGTCTGTCCCTTCATACCCTATGGGTGTGAAGTAGCAGGCCACTGTGGTTTTGATTCCTATTTCCCTCATGAGTAATGATGTTGAGCATGTTTTGATGTGTTCATTGGCCATTCAAATATTTTCTTTGGAGAAATGTCTATTCCAATTCTTTGCTCACTTTCTACTTGGTGCTTGCTCGTGTTAAAAATTGGGTTGTTTTATTACTGAGCTTCGAGAGCTTTAATATATTCTAGATACAAGTCCTTAATTAGATACATGCTTGGCATATATTTTCTTTCAGTCTGTGGCTTGCTTTTTCATTCTCCTAATAGCATCTTTCAAAAAGCAGACGCTCTTAATTTTGATGTATTAATTCTTCAAATTTAATGGACTGCACTTTCACTGTGATATCTAAGAAAACTTTGACTAACCTTAGATCACAAAGATATTCTCCTATGTTTTCTTCTTTTTAAACAATTTTTATAAGATTTTACTCATTTATTTTTAGAGAGAGGGGAAAGAAAGGAGAAAGAGAGGGAGAGAAACATCGACATGCAAGAGATACATCGACCGGTTGCCTCTTGCACACCCCCAAACAGGAAGCTGGCCACAACCCAGGCATGTGCCCTGACTGGGAGTCGAACTGGTAAAGGCGCTCAACCCACTGAGCCATACCAGCTAGGGCTCTCCTGTGTTTTCTTCTAAAAATATTATGGTTTTAAGTTTTACATGTAGATCTATTTTGAGTTCACTTCTGTATATGCTATGAAGTACAGATCCATGTTTACTTTTTTGCAAATGTATATCCAATTGTGCTAATACCACTTATTGAAAAAATTATCTTTTCTCCATTGAACTGCTTCCATGAAACTGCATTTGTCAAAAATCATTTGTCCATCTATGTGTAGTTCTATGCCTGGACTCTCTCTTCTGTTCTACTGGTCTATTTGTCAGTCTTTTCTCCAATATCACAAGGGTTTTTTAATCTTTATTGTAAATTTTTTCCATTACCATTTAGCCCCCTTATACCACAGGGTCTTGATTACTGTAAGTTTATATTTAAGTTTTGAAATCAGGTAATATTAATACTCCAATTTTGTTCTCATAAGTTGCTTCTACTGCTGTTATGAGTGAAATAGTATATCCCCTACCACGCTCTCAAAAAACGATATATTGGAGTCCTATCCTCTAATACCTCAGAATCCTCATGTGAAAGGGTCTTTACAGAGGCAATCAAGTTAAAATGAGGTTATTAGTGTGGGCCCTAATCCAATATGACTGGTGTACTTGTTAAAAGGGGAAAATCTGAACACAAAGACAGACATACAGACAGGGAGAATGCTATGTAAAGACGAAAGGTACGTTGCCACAAACCAAGAAGCTAGAAGAGAAGCTGGAAGTCAGAAACTAGGAGAGAGACCTGGAAAAAAATCTTCCCCTAGTCCCTTCACTGGGAACATGGCCCTGTCAACACTTCCATCTTTATTTGTAAACCTACAAAACAACGAGACAACACATTTCTGTTGTTTAAACCACTCAGTTTGTATACTTTGTTACAGCAGCCCTAGCCTCCTCACAACTATTGTTTTGAACTCTGTATCTGGTAGTACACTTGCCTCCATTTCATTTAGTTGTTTTTCTGGAGATTTCTCCTGTTCTGTCATTTGGCACATGTTTCTTCGTCTCCCCATCTTGGCTGCCTGTTTGTTTCTGTGTATTGGGTAGATCTGCTATGTCTTCCAGGTCTTGGTAGAGTGGCTTTATGGACTAGCTGTCCTGTAGGATTCAATGGCATAGCATCTCTAGTCACCTGAGCCCCCCATACAGGCTGTATGCACCACTGTTCTTTTGTAGTTGCGCCTTGACTGTTGCTGGTATGCCAATGGGAGGAATTGACCCTCAGGCGGATCAGCTCCAAGGACTGACCACAACCACATCAGAGGAGCTGCTCTGCAGAGGGCCGACCCCATGGAGCAGGACTTGCTTCAGTGGGGCTCTGTTGCCCATGAGTCTGCCCCTTGAGTGTGACACTCACGGAGGTGGTTGGGTGGTTGAAGCTGGCCACTGGGTGCAATGGTTCTTGGGCCTCCCAGAAAGTACAGGCCAAGGTCAGCTGCTGCCTGTTCTATTCCTGGGGTGACCCAGCATGAGTTACAATGTAATCTGAAGATGGCTACTTGTGCTGAGCTTGGAGGTGCCCAGGAGAGGCCAAGCTGCAAACCAAGTCCAGCTGCTGCTAGTGCTGTGCCTGGAACCACTTAGCAAGAGGTATGGACATGCCAAGGTAGATGCTTCTTGTTTGGGGTTTATGAACTTTTGAGAGATTTTAGGAAAATTAGCAGCATGAACTTAGACAGGCTGTTTATATGGAAAAGCCACTGGAAGCAGTTTGGGTGGGCCTGCAAGTTGGGTGGGGTGGAGTCTCAGGAAATCACCAGGGCAGTGAACATTGAGCCAGGTTGGTGGAGACTCAGATATGGTGCCCACCTGCTGGCTCTGTAGGGGGAGGGCTCAGCAGAGGAATAATGGCTTCTGCCAGCACTTCTGTCTAGGAGAAAGCTGCCCCACCAGCCCTTGCCCTGAAGCCAGATAATTCAATTTCTCCTATATGTCCCTGGCACCTTTCAAGCTACGGCTCTAGCACTGGAGCTCAGAGCGAGTAGTCTAAGTCAGTCCGTGTGTGAGCCCTTTAAGAGGAACTCCTGGGACTCCAGTAGCCATCTTCTCACTCAGTCACATTCTGCTGGTTTCACAGAGGGAAGTTATTGGGACTGCACTTCCTGTCGCTGGAACTCTGGGCTGGGGGGCCTGATGTGGGGCCAGGACTCCTTGCTTTTCAGAGGGTAGCTCCAAAGCAGAGACATCCCTTCTGATTTTTAACAGTCACACATAGGTGGGGGACCAGCCTGTTCTGAGTCTCTGCTCTTCCTACTAGTCTCGACATGGCCTCATCTGTATATCCCTAGTTATAGGACTTCTCTGTTAAGCTAGACTTCAGGCAGTTTTCAATGATGGTTCTTCTGTAGTTAAGCTGTAATTCTGATATGGCCATGGGAAGATGCAGTACTGCACTTACCTACTCTGCCATCTTGACCAGAAGCTGTAAATGGTATTTTTAAAATTTCAATTTTTCTGACTGTTTTTAAGAAATGTATTTGGTCTTTGTCCCTGGTTCCTGGCAAAGAAATCCTAAAACCTTTGGAATTTCCTGAGTATAGGAGTGTTTTTTGCCTTTTTGGAGTATATCTTTTTTATTCTGTTTTTAAGACTTTTTTCCCTCTATCACTTGTTTTGAGTGATTTGATTATGATGTGCTTTGGCATGGTTTTCTTTGAGTTTCTTGTGCTTCAGGCACATTGAACTTTTTGGATCTGTGGGTTTACAGTTTTTATCAAATTTGGAAAATTGGGGGCCATTATTGCTTAGGTATTTTTCTGCCCCCTGCCCTCTTCTTCAGAGACTCGACCACATGTGTATTAGGCTGCCTGAAGTTGTCCACAGCACACTAATGCTCTTTTCACTTTTTGTTTATTCTTTTTACTCTCTTTTTTATGTTGGATAGTTTCTATTTGTATGTAGTTAAATTCACCAATCTTTTATTCTGCTATGTCTAATCTGCCACTAATCCCATTCAGTGTATTTTTTATCTCAGATATTATAAACGCCAGACAACATTTGATTTGTGTCTTTAATATCTTCTGTGTTTCTGCTTGACTTTTTGAATATTTGAGATATAAAGTTTTTAAAATATTCTCATTTGATAATTCTAATCTATGTCAGTTATGAGTTGGTTTCAGTCAACTGATTTTTCCCCTCACTTTGGTTTGTATTTACCTGTTTTTTTTGTGCCTGATAATCTTTGCTTGGATATCAGACACTGTGAATTTTACTTTGTGGGATGCTAAATATTTTTGTATTCCTATAAGTATTTTTGAGATTTGTCCTGGAACACAGTTAAATTACTTTGAAACAGCCTGTTCCTTTTGGGTCTTGCTTTCAGGATTTGCTAAACTGGACCACAGTAGTGTTTAGTTTAGGGCTCATTATTCCCTACTACAGAGGCACAAACTCTGTTAGTTCCACTACTGAGTCTCAACCTGATGATCTACAAATTATGAGGTGTTCAAGTCTATATAAATGGACACAATTACCTGCACAGTTTGAGTGCTAGGCACTATTCCTTCTAATCCTCTTAAATGAGATCCCCCTCCACAGATCTCTAGAGTTCTCTATGTCAATCTCCTCTCCAGTACCCTGTCCAAACTCTATGTGCCTTGGTCTCCCCAGACCCTCAGCAAGGTTGCCTCAACAGAAAGGGTCCATTAGGGTTTGCCTGGGCTCCCCTTCCCTGTACCATAGGCTGGAAGTGTTCTCAAGCCCATACGCTGGGGTAGTCAGAGGGCTCAACTTGTTTGTTTTCCATTTCTCTGCAATCACTGTCATTCATTACCTAATGTCCAGTGACTTGTAAATAGCTGCTAAATGAAAAAAGTCTCACACACAAAGAACACATATTGTATAATTCAAGTTATAAAAAATGTCCAGAGCCTGGCTGGTGTGGCTCTGTGGATTGAGCGCGGGCTGGGAACCAAGCAGTCCCGGCTTGATTCCCAGTTGGGGCACATGCCTGGGTTGTCGGCCAGGTCCCCATTGAGGGCCATGTGAAAGGTAACCAAACATTGCTGTTTCTCTCCCTCTCTTTCTCCCTCCCTTCCCCTCTCTCTAAAAATAAATAAATAAAATCTTAAAAAAAAAATGTCCAGAATAGGCAATTCTAAGAACACACAATTCTATGAGACAGACAGTATGCTAGTGTCTGCCTGGGGAACAGGAAGAGGAAGTGACTGCTGACGCATACAGGGCTTCTTTATGGATGAAAATGTCCTTAAACTAGACTATGGTGGTGGCTGTACAACTCTGTGAATATACTAAAAACTACTAAACTATATATTTTAAATGGGTAAATTTTATGGTATGTGAAACTTAACAAAGCTGTTTAAAAAAAGAAAAGAAAAATACCCAAGGTATTCTATGCATACTAACATTTGACACACCACCTGCAGTAGTTCCTACAGTTCCATACTTGGGCTTTTGCTCATTTCCCAGGCCCTATCTATTCCTATATGCTGAGAATTCCCAAATATACCTCGACGCGTTCCTTCTCTTTCTCCCCCGCCCCTGACCCTTTCCTCCTTCCCTGCCCCGTCTCTGACTTCTGAGTTCCAAAATCCCAACTAAGTATCTTCTCCTGGGTGCTTGAAGATGCCTCCATATTTCAAAATCCAAACCCTCCAAACACAGGCAGTCAAAAACAACAGTTAACAACAGCTACAACCAACTCTGTTCTATCTCCTATGTCACATGGTATATCATTCGAGTCACTGTTTCAAACTCAAAACTCCAGATGTCTCCAAGCACCCCATGTCCCCTTCTCCCTGAACATTTCCCCTGACGGACCTCTCCTCTTTAGACCCACTGTTGTCACCTGATTTCAAGCCTTCTTCAGTCCTCTTGAGGGAGACTCCTAACTGGTCTTCCTGTGTGCATTTTAAACCCTGTTTGTCATAATTTGTCAATGGTCCACACTGCTGCCACCGTGATCGTTCTCAAACACAGTATCAGACCAGGTTTCCCCTCTTCAGTAGCTCCTTACTGTCTGCACAGGATTCCGTCTCTAACCTGCTCTCCCACAGTCTCACACACCCATCTCAATGCTCCAACATCTTCCCAAGAAAGTGTATGACTCTGGATATGCACAAAGCACTCTGTCCTCTCATATGCATTTTTTTATACCCAGATGACCTTTCTAACAAGCTCTTCTACATACGTAAATGGAGTTGATTACACAGCCATACAACTTTGTCAGGATGGAGTATTAAACTCAGCATGACCTTTGGAGTCAGACAGACCTGGAATCCAATTCAAATTACACTGTTTGCCAGCTATGCAAACAAATGGGGGAAAAAATACCTATCCTGTGTGGGTTTTTCCCCATTCTGCTCTTAAAATACCAAAATCCATGAATTCTTGTTATAATTTGCTAAGTCAGAGTCAGTTTAAGGTAGAGAGATCCTAAATTATCTCCTTTAACACTCTTTAAGGTAAAGCCAATCAATAGTTCAGTTTCTTCTTTGTAGAGAAATTAAGTTTAGTCATTACCTTTGATAACAAGACAATATTAGAGCTGAAATGGTGACTTTCTGATTCAGTAAATATTTATTTGTAGTAATTACTAAAGACACATGGGCACTTAAATCTTTAGCTGTAATTCTTAAGCCCTAGAGTTTATTTTGATTATAAAATATTCATATGTACAAAGTACAGAGAATAAGATTGCAAACAAATTTACTCAGTTTTATAAATTTTACTATACTTGCTTAGATTCTACTTAAAAATAATCATTTCAAGCCTAAGGCTGCAGAGTCGTAGTCTACCTCTAATAAGCCAACACCAACTCATTCAGACTGTCAACCTAAATCATACTAAATTTAAAGAGATAGCTGTGAAGTTGAAATTAAGAATTCTAATCCATCTTCATTAAGAAATACAGTGGAAGACTACATCAGTTTTGACTGCAGACTGTCCCAGGAAAGCTGGCTTTTGCCTCCTGATTCCTATGTTCTTCTATATGACCTACTTCCTCATCTACGGCCTCTGCTATCCCACTCTGAGAACTCGAGACCCAAAGGAAATCGGTCCACAGCCTGGGTTGGGTCAATCAGATTCTCTTTACTTAAAGAATCTAAGTGTCAAGATACATACATTTTGCCTATCCTCTACATCAACACCAGTTATCATAGGAGAGTAAATCATAAAGTAAAATGCACTTCTCATTCCCACACTTTAAAAATCTGTTGCCTATTCCTGAAACTCCTTAGCCTACAACAGTCTGGTTTCCACCATTACCTTCTCTTCAACTTGGGCACCCAACACTCTAATCACTGTGTGGGGGATTAAAAATGACCCTAAATTTTCTGCCAGTCCTCCCATTAAGAGGTAGAATCTGAATTCGGAGTGGCCCTGTGACTTGCTTTATTTCCAACAGAACGCAGAGGAAGTAAAGTTGTGTGACTGCTGAGGCTGGGACTTGTGATATCTGCAGCTTCTGCATGCTTGGAATGCTCCCTCTTGGATCCCAGTTGCCATGCTGTGAGAAATCCAAGCCGTGTAGAGAGGTCAGGTGGAGGAGATCCTTGATGCTTGGTCAACAGCCTCAGGCTGCGCTCCCAGCTGACAGCCACGTGAATGGTGATTTTGGACATTTCTGGCCAGTTGAGCATCCAAGTGACTATAGCCCTTGCAAACACCACTTTGGAGCAGAAGAACTGCTCAATTGAGCCCAGTCAACCACAGAATTGTGTAAAATAATAAAAAGTTGTGGTGGTGTTTAAAAAATATATATATATATACATATATATATATATAAACACCTTTATTTTTTTGAACAGGTTCAGATTAACAGAAAAAATTATGAAGTGTTCCCGTATACTCTGAACTCATTTTCCTCTATTAGCATCTTACCTTAGTACATTTGTCAAAATTAATGAACCAATATCTAAAACCCATACTTTATTCAGATTTCCTTAGCTTTTACCCTAATGTCCTTGATTCTATTCCAGGATTCCATCCAGGACATCACATTACACTTGGTCATACGTCTCCGTAGGCTCCTTCTGGCTGTAAAAGTTTCTTAGACATTTCTCATTCTCTTGGACAGGTTTGAGGCGTACTGGTCAGATATTTTGTAGGATGCCCCTCTAATGGGACTTACCTGATGCTTTGCTCATAATTAGAGGGGGATAATTGGGTCGTAGACCACAGCCACAACCCTTACTTTTTTTTTACCATTTTTCCTTTTTAACCCACAAAACTTGGTTTCTCACCCTCTTACTCTTGAAGACCATTAATAAATTCTTTTTTTTTTTAATTTTCTTGCTATGGAAAATTTTAAGTGCATACAAAGGAAATACAAATGAACCCCTACATACTCATTACCAAGCTTCAACAGTTGTCAACATTCTAGCACATTTATTTTATCTATACTTCCATCCATTCTCGATCCCTATTAGATATTATTTTACCATTTTTTCAGGTAAAGAGGACCTGGAAGTTGTAACTTTTATTATAATTGTAAATTATAACAGTATAATTTTGACTAATGAAAATACCCATATAACCCATACCCCTATCACACATACAACATCTCTATCTTCCCAGAAAGCTTTCTTGTGCTCCTTCTCTATAATGAGTTCTTTTCAAAAAAAGAAAAAGAAAAGAAAAGAAAGAAATCCAGACGTCTTTTCTCAATTGCCAGCCTCCTTGGCTTCCTGACAGCATCTGACAGTAATGACTATATCTTTTTCTTGAAATTCTCCTCTTGATTTCTATGATGCAAAAATATTTCAATTCATCCTCAACTCACATCAGTTTTACTTTCAAAATACACCTCAAGTCTGTCTTTCTTCCACTTCTAACACCATTACAATAATCCAGGCCAATCTCTTTTCTCTTTTCTGAATGACTACAACTAACTTATTACTATCCTCTGCCTCCACTCTTACCTCTCTCCAATCCATTCTCTATACTGCAACCAGAGGGATCCTTTAAAAACACAAATCATATCATGTTACTTTCCAACTTGGCCTTCAATGGCTTCTCATTGTACAAAGAATAAATCCACATTCTACACCATGATTGTTGAATCCTTCCAAGGTGTCTGCCATCCTCTCTAACCCCCTATTACCAGTTGGCCACATAGGACTTCTGATAGTTCTTAGGAGAGGCCGAGGGCTTCTGAAGCTGTTTGTTCTGCAGAAACACTGTTCCGGCTCTTTACATAGCTGCCTCTCTCATCCTTTAGCTCTTAGCTGAAATGTTACCTTCTCAGAGAGGCTTCCTTGACTACTCTAAGCTTGTCCTCCTACTCACCCTATATTATATTACTTTACTTTACTTTCTTCATAGTACTGACCACAATCCATAATTATTACCTTTATTTTTTTAAATAATTACTTTATTGTTGTTCAATTACAGTTATTTGCAACGTCTCCCCTCCCCTCCTCCCTTCCCCTCCAACCCCACCTCCCTCCCCAGTCTCCCTCCTCCCCCTTAGTTCTGTCCATGTGCCTCTACCCTGATTCCTGAAAACCCTTCTCCCCATTGTCCCCTCCCCCCTCCCCCCTGGCTATTGTTAGACTGTTCTTAATTTCAATGTCTCTGGTTATGTTTTGCTTGCTTTCTGCTTTTGTTGATTATGATCCAGTTAAGGGTGAGATCATATGGTATTTGTTCCTCACCTCCTGGCTTACTTCACTTAGCATAATGCTCTCCAGTTCCATCCATGCTGTTGCAAAGGGTATAAGCTCCTTCTTCCTTTCTGCTGCATAGAATTCCATTGTGTAAATGTGCCATAGTTTCTTGATCCATTCATTTGTAGATGGGCACTTAGGTTGTTTCTAGAACTTGGCTATTGTGAATTGTGCTGCTATGAACATTGGAGTGCATAGGTTCTTTTGAATTGGTTTTTCAGGATTCTTAGGGTATAATCCCAGTAGTGGAATTGCTGGGTCGAAAGGCACTTCCATTTTCATTTTTCTGAGGAAGTTCCATACTGTTTTCCACAATGGCTGCACCAGTCTGCATTCCCACCAACAGTGCAGTAGGGTTCCCTTTTCTCCACATCCCCTCCAACAGTTATCTGTTGCTTTGTTGATGATGGCCATTCTGACTGGTATGAGGTGATATCTCATTGTGGTTTTAAGTTGCATCTCTCTGATGGCTAATGATGTTGAGCATCTTTTCATATGACTCTGGGCCCTCTATATGTCCTTTTTTGAGAATTGTCTGTTCATGTCTTTTGCCCATTTTTTAATTGGGTTTGTCTTCCTGGAGTGGAGTCGTATGAGTTCTTTATATATTTTGGAGATCAGATCCTTGTCTGAAGTATCATTGGCAAATACGTTTTCCCATACGGTTGGTTCTCTTTTTATTTTAATACTATTTTCTTTAGCCCCGCAGAAGCTCTTTATTTTGATAAGGTCCCATTTGTTTATTCTTTCCTTTATGTCCCTAGCTCTAGGGGACATATCATTGAAGATGTTGCTGTGTGGAATGTCTGAGATTTTCCTACCGATGTTTTCCTCTAGAACTTTTATGGTGTCACGAGTTACATTTAAGTCTTTTATCCACCTTGAATTTATTTTTGTGTATGGTGTAAGTTGGTGCTCGAGTTTCATTTTTTTGCAGGTAGCCAACCAGATTTCCCAACACCATTTGTTGAAGATGCTATTTTTATTCCATTTTATGCTTCTGCCCCCTTTGTTGAAGATTAATTGCCTGTAGAGACTTGGGTTTATTTCTGGGCTCTCTATTCTGTTCCATTGGTCTGATTGTCTGTTTTTATGCCGGTACCAAGCTGTTTTGATTACAGTGGCCTTGTAATATAGTTTGATATCAGGAATTGTGATCCCTCCTGCTTTGCTCTTCTTTCTCAAAATTGCAGCTGATATTCGGGGTCGTTTATGGTTCCATATAAATTTTTGAAGTGTTTGTTCTATATCCGTGAAATATGCCATTGGTACTTTGATAGGGATTGCATTGAATCTGTAAATTGCTTTGGGGAGTATGGACATTTTGATGATGTTGATTCTTCCAATCCATGAGCATGGTATATGTTTCCATTTGTTTGTGTCTTCCATGATTTCTCTCTTCAGTGTTGTGTAGTTTTCTGAGTACAGGTCTTTTACCTCCTTGGTTAGGTTTATTCCCAGGGTTTTTTTTTTTGTTGTTGTTGTTGTTGCTATATCAAATGGGATTTTTTTCCTGATTTCTGTTTCTGCTGTTTCACTGTTGGTATACAAAAATGCCTTTGATTTCTGGATATTGACTTTATATCCTGCTGTTTTGCCAAATTCAATTATTAGATTGAGTAGCTTTTTGGCGGAGTCTACAGGATTTTCTAAGTATACTATCATGTCGTCTGCAAACGACGACAGTTTTGTTTCCTCCTTTCCAATTTGGATGCCTTTTATTTCCTTTTCTTGTCTGATTGCTGTGGCCAAAACTTCCAGTACTATGTTGAATAGAAGTGGTGATAGTGGGTAACCTTGTCTTGTTCCTGATCTTAGTGGGAAAGATTTTAGTTTTTGTCCATTGAGTATAATGTTAGCTGTAGGTTTCTCATATATGGCCTTTATTATGTTGAGGAATGCTCCCTCTATTCCCACTTTGCTAAGTGTCTTTATCATAAATGGATACTTTACCTTATTGAATGCTTTTTCTGCATCTATTGATATGATCATGTGATTTTTGTCTTTGCTTTTGTTTATGTGATGTATTATGTTTATTGTTTTGCAAATGTTGTACCATCCTTGCATCCCTGGGATGAAACCCACTTGGTCATGGTGAATGATCTTTTTGCTGTATTGCTGGATGCGGTTTGCTAATATTTTGTTGAGGATTTTAGCGTCAATGTTCATCAGTGATATTGGGCTGAAGTTTTCTTTCTTTGTTGTCCCTTTTTCTGGTTTTGGGATTAGGATGATGCTAGCATCATAAAAAGAGTTTGGGAGTCTTCCATTATTTTGGATTTTTTGGAATAGTCTGTGAAGGATAGGTGTTAGTTCTTCCTTAAATGCTTTGTAGAATTCTCCTGTGAAACCATCTGGTCCAGGGCTTTTGTGTGTTGGGAGTTTTTTGATTACTGCTTTAATTTCATCCGCTGTTATTGGTTGGTTCAGGCTTTCTGTTTCTTCCTTATTGAGTTTTGGAAGATTATATTTTTCTAATAATTTGTCCATTTCTCCTAGGTTTTCATATTTCTTGGCATACAGTTCTTCATAGTAGTGTCTTATAATCCTTTGTATTTCTGTGGCATCAGTTGTAATATCTTCTCTTTCATTTCTGATTGAGTTTATTTGGGTCCTCTCTCTTTTTTTCTTGATGAGCCTGCTTAAAGGCTTGTCTATTTTGTTTATCTTTTCAAAGAACCAGCTCCTGGATTCATTGATCCTTAGAATTGTCCTTTTAGTCTCTATGTCATTTAATTCTGATCTGATCTTGGTTATTTCCTTCCTTCTACTTGCTCTGGG
>PVJI01027552.1:0-17538 GCA_004026765.1 Micronycteris hirsuta
TTTGGAGTTGATCATTAACAGATGCCTCTTATTTGAGCAGATCTTCTATCCCAAGATTTAGATCTGATACTCTCAATATTTTACAATTAATACACTGACAGTCTTTTTCATTGAGAATAAACTGAGGAACAGGACGATACAGTCACTAACAGAGTCAATCAAGGTGTGTCTGTAGCCACAACCTTATCTTCTCCTCCACACCAGTGGCTTTAGAAAATGTCTGAGCATCTGTAAATGATCCATTAGTTCACATCCACTCTGCCTCTGAAACCAGCTCAGGGACTAACATGTAACATTCAGTTGCTTTGGATGATTTAGGAAGGAATAAATGGCAACTTATGAATGAATGAATGAATGAATGAATGAATGAATGAATGCATGAATGAATGAATGAAATGAATGACTGATCCAAAATATCTTCAGAGCATGGAACCTGGATTCAGAGTCCTTGAAATTCAGGCCACCGGAAATGAGCTCTCTTAGTTTACACTCTGAGAACTGACATCCCTAGACTGAAGATTGCGTAGTTTCCCCACACCAGCTTGCCTGCCTTTCTTACTCTTCTGCCTCTTTGATCTGCCTCTGTGCCTCTAACTTCTTCCCTCTTTGCTACCATTTCCCACTTCCTCTCCAGACATCAGGCAGACCTCATGATCCCTATGCCTTCCCATCCTTCCTGGATTTCTACAAATTTTGTCCCTCCATGGCTGCTAGTCTTTTCCTCACCCTCAGTCTCCTTCTATTTCCTTTCCTAGGATCCCATCTCTCATTTCCCTAAGGCCACCAAGCCCTACAGCCGGGCTACTGTGCCTTTGGGAATAAGTAGGAGCATGTTTCTTTGGTTACCTCTGTTTAGGGATCTGTTCTCCCTTCTTCACCATACTTACACTCTCTCCCCCTCTACCACCATGGGCTCTGACTTTTTTCAAAACATTCTTTATTTTTTTCCCCCTTTGGATTCAAGAGCACTAACCTCCAATTGATTCCCCAAATCATCTTTGGTTTCAACATAAAAGACACTTATCTGAGTCTTCAAGGATCTTATTCTTTTTTAAAAATTATTTTATTGTTGTTCAAGTACAGTTGTCTGCATTTACCCCCCTCCACTGCCTCCCACACCAGCCAAAACCACCTACCTCCCCTGCTTCCACCCCCCTTTGTTTTGTCCATGTGTCTTTTATAGTTGTTCTTGGAAACTCATTTCCCCCCATTATTCCCTCCCCTCTCCTCTCTGGTTACTGTTAGATTTTTCTTAATTTCAATGCCTGTGTTTATATTTTGCTTGCTTGTTTGTTTTGTTGATTAGGTTCCACTTAAAGGAGAAATCATATGGTATTTGTCCCTCACCACCTGGCTTATTTCACTTAGCATAATGCTCTCAAGTACCATCCATGCTGTCACAAAGGGTAAGAGCTCCTTCTTTCTTTCTGCTGCATAGCATTCCATTGTGTAAATGTACCATAGTTTTTTGATCCATTCATTTACTGATGGGTGCTTCAGTTGCTTCCAGCACTTGGCTATTGTAAATTGTACTACTATGAACAGTAGGGTGCATAGGTTCTTTTGAATTGTGTTTCAGGATTCTTAGGATATAATCCTAGCAGTGGAATTGCTGGGTCAAAAGGCAGTTCCATTTTTAGTTTCTGAGGAAATTCCATACTGTTTTCCACAGTGGCTTCACCAGTCTGTGTTGCAGATTTCGACCCGCAAAATCCGTGGGGGGACCGCCCCGATCGCGTGAATCAATCTTACCCAGAGACACGCTTGGAAATGAGAATCCGGCAGCCACGGGTCTTTTCCACCACCTCCATTTCAGGAAAAAGACCTCGTGGGTCGCTTAGCCGGGGATTTTATTAGAGTTATTAAGACATATTTACATTGGATTGATTATTCATGGGATTAAGCAGAACAGGGGTAAGATTACTCGTTAGCAGGGCATTAGGATGTAAATTCAGGTCCGGTGGCAGACAGGACCAGGTTAATGTAATATGCAGGGGTTAGCAAGCCAGAATTTTTTAAGATACATCTTTGGCAAATTCCTATTAGAGAATTCCCATTCCACAGACATGATCCACACTTGCTTACATGGGAATCACATGGAGCTGTGCTCAAAACGTTTAAATCCTAGAACATGCGTGTTAACACATGTGTGGAAATCACTGCCACAAGTCTGCATTCCCACCAACAGTACAGTAGGGTTCCCTTTTCTCCACATCCTCTCTAACACTTGTTTGTTGATTTGTTTATGATGGTCATTCTCATTGGTATGAAGTGGTATTTCATTGAGGTTTTAATTTGCATCTTTCTAATGGCTAGTGATGCTGAGCATCTTGAAAAGATGCCTCTGGGGCCCTCTATATGTCCTCCTTGGAGAAGTGTCTGTTCAAGTCTTTTGCCCATTTTTAACTGGTTTGTTTGTCTTCCTGGAGTGGAGTTGTGTGAGTTTTCTATATATTTTGGAGATCAAACCCTTGTTCGAGATATCATTGACAATATGATTTCCCATATAGTTGGTTCTATTTTCATTTTAATGCTGTTTTCTTTAGTCATGCAGAAGATTTTTAATTTGATGAGATCCCATTTGTTTCTTCTTTCCTTTATGTCCCTTGCTTTAGGGGACATATCAGTGAATATATTGCTGCGTGGAATGTCTGAGATTTTCCTGCTGATTTTTTCTTCTAGGACTTTTATGGTGTCACGACTTATATTTAAATCTTTTATGCACCTTGAATTTATTTTTGTGTATGGTGTAAGTTGGTGATCGAGTTTCACTTTTTGCATGTAGCTGTCCAGATATCCCAACACCATTTGTTGAAGAGGTTATTTTTACTCCATTTTATGCTGCTGCTCCCTTTGTTGAAAATTAATTGGCCATAGAGACTTGGGTTTATTTCTGGGCTCTATATTCTGTTCCATTGGTCTATCTGTCTATTTTTATGCCAGTACCAGGCTGTTTTAATTACAGTGGCCTTGTAATACAGTTTGATATCAGGTATTGTGATCCCTCCTACTTAGCTCTTCTTTCTCAAAATTGAAGCAGGTATTCAGGGTCGTTTATGGTTCTTTTATGAAATCTGGAAGATAGATTCCTGTGTCATTCATGGTGACATTGTCTATCAGCAAGGATCCATCAGAGTTTATTCTCTCTCGTCTGCTGCATGCAGGACCTTTTATATCATCACTTAAGAATGTTACAAGAAATGCAATCATACAATTTCTGTCCGTGCCTTGCCCCATGTACCATACGAAGGCTAGAACATCAGGAGGCATATTGCATCCTCCGCATCAGCAATATAGGTAGACACAATAGTGAGTTGTGCTGTGAAAAGCAGGCACCAGAAATTTAAGAGTGAGACTAGAAACTAATAAAAAAAGATCAATATTTGCATCTTTGTGTTGGGGTGGAAAGATGAGGCCCTGTATTCAGAGCAGGTCTCTTTATCTCTCAGCCTGGGTCTACAGGTGAGTGTGTGTCTCCCATGGTCAAGGTCAACAGCATGGCCCTCATTACTTCAGCACCTCTGAAACTTTTATTTTCTCTGTTTCAAATAGTCTTCTCCAGGTGTTTGTTTTGCTCACATCCTCACTGTGGCTCAGACCCCTTCTGACACTCAGGGGCATTCTTGAAAGACACCTTTGCCGGCCACCTTCTCTAAAGATCTTTGTCTTCACTTTCTGACCTGATCCTGCTTTTTTTTTTCATGGCACTTGTGGGTACCTGGCATCACATCTAGATCTTTCTTTGCCCCTCTCTCCTCCATACAACATGGGCTCAATGAGAGCAGGACCTTGTTTGATCTTGTACCTCCAGTGAGTGCAACAGACTGCAATACAAGGGATTGATAGAAAGAGTTACCCCAGGTTCCTGTACCAAATGGGGTGTATTGGCCATTTCTGAGGTTGGTGGTAAAGATAATACCTAGCACCCCTGTTAAGATTTTTTTTCTGGTGTCTCATGACATAAATCATTATTATTATTATCAGTCTTCATAATTCATTACTTAATGATGAATAACAGGAATAGAGCAGAAATTGAGGTTTTCCTGCCTCTTACCACTTCCAGATAATGAGATTGTCCTCTTGCTCAGCCCCCTTCTTGATCCTACTCTGCTCTTTGTCCTTTACCCTCAGGTCCAAATGGAAGCCTTCCCTCTTTTCTCAGAACACTGGTCTCTTCAGCAGATCCCAGCCAGTCTCTGTGTCAGATCCTTAGTCTACCCCAGGGAATTTTCTCCTACTTACCAGCCACCAGGAACCCTTGCCAGTGGACAAGTCCTCTATGGGTAGAGGCTGACAAGGATCCCATGGTGTCTGCTGCCTGCTCTGTGTCTGCCTCTTTGAGAAAAGCTGGAGATTCTGTAAGGCTCACAGGCACCTCTGTCCAAAATGGTGCAATATGCTGTGTGTCCTACCTGTGTGCTAAGCTTTATTCTGGGGCATGTTTACTATTCTTGTCATGTGGTCTGGGGGCTGGGTCTGTACACAGGACTCCCTACACCCTGATCTCATTTTTGCCACCCTTGTCCCTTCTTACCAGTACTGCTCCCCTACATTTTGGTTCCCTGGGAACTCCTGAGATCTTTCAACATCACGTACATGCACACATGCATATAAACACTCACACAAGCACCCACTCTCCCACTGTGTTTGGGAAAGCACAAGCCTAGGGTTTCCAGGGTTCAGGCATTCCCCAGAGCTTCCTGTCAGGTGCCCAGTGTCTTTCCCACAGCCTCTCTTATTCACATTTGACTTTCCCCTTCAGAGTGGCAGTTCTTGAGCTAACTTAGAAAAACCTGTCACAGGGATGTCACATCTGCTGTGCATTGAATCACCTGTGATATATTGTAAACATTGTGAAGCCCTAGTAACACCTTACAAATGCAGCTTGGCAACTCTACAGGGAATGTGGGTGTCCGTTCAGATGAGATCTCTTCATGTGAAGGTAGAGTCAATTCTCCTGCTCTCCTGTGCACAGAGAAATTCTTCCAATCATGTTAAACTGCAGGTTCTGATGGGGCAGGGGTGCAGTGGGTTAGAGACTCTGCATCTGACAAGCTCTCAGGAGAGGTTGATCCTACTGGCCTGTAGGGTACACTTGCAATAGCAAGGTTGATGAGAGCACATATGTTTCTGAGAAGATGACCCGCTCACCCTAGCATTGGCCTCTGCTGTGACTTGGCCTTGGGTCTTTCAGAACCACACAGAGAGCACTAGGTACCCTCAAAATGGGGATTATTTCTGTTTGTGACACAGAAACCCAGCTGGGCACCAGGTTCTCCCCACGTTCTCAGATGCTCTGAGAAGGTTTTATGTCCTTGCAGCAGGAAGGCCACAGAGATGACTTTCAGGGTGAGAAGGGTTCAAAGTTGGTGATAATGGCAGGGGAACCCTTCTTTTATCTCAGATTGTCACCCAGCTGGATTTGCTTCCAGGGAAAAAAACGTAAAACCAAGAGTCAATAGCACCTGCAATTTTGGAGTGTGAAGTGGAAGGTTTCCTGCATGTCCCAGGAAAAAAGGACTGTGGTGAAAATTCAAGTGTTTTCTTGTTTGAATGGACAGTTTCAGGTAGACCGTTTCTCCCCATGTCTGTTTGTCAGGACTGTCCTTGTGCTCCCTGACTGTTGGGACAGCCTCTGATTTCTCTGCCTGGGAGACTTTCTTGTGCTCATCTCACCTTGCCAGTGGATGATGCCAGACATGAGGTAGAGAGCAGCACAGAAACCTCTGAGAGAGGAGGTGCTCCATGGCTCTATCAAAGTAAAAAAAAAAAAAAAAAAAAAAAAAAAAAAAAAAAAAAAAAAAAAAAAAAAAAAAATATATATATATATATATATATATATATATATATATATATATATATATATATATATATATATATCCCAAGCCTCTACAGCAGTTAATGAGTTTATCTGAACCAAACTCACCTCATATGCCTGGGAGCAGGGTCTCAAATCCTGTGAAGAAGGGCAGTTTTGCAGATTATTTTATATATTATCATCAAAGTAGAAAGTGAAAAACATTGCATAAAATCGATTAAGAGGTCAGAGAAAACAACAGGGATATCTCTAGAATTGGGAAAAAAAAGGCAAAATGGAGAAATATATGTTTTTTACGTTGATTACTACAGGATAATTAGCATTTAGAGGACATAGAGAAGGTATGCAGCTAACATAAAAGTTTCTGTGGTCTCATACACTTGTCCCAAACTCTGTCACTTGAATGGTTCAGAAAGAAAATCACACTGATGTGTCAAAGTTATGCTCTCCAAGATGCAAAAAATGGATCAGGGCTCACTTAAGGTAGAGCAGGACCTTAGTTAAGGAAAATATAGGCCTAGGATATGACAACTTGCCATCACCTGCCCACTTAGAAATTTCTGATTAGAATATCCTGTGAGGCATGTCAGGCTTGACATGTGGCCTACTGTGCTTATCAGGTTTATTACATAACACTTTTTTTGTTAACAGTCTCTAGAAGAAGAAAGTTTGACAAAGCAGTCATGAGGGAGGGCCCAAGAAATGCCTGATGAAGCAGGGGATGAAATCAGGCTCTTTCTCCATGTTCTTAGCCAAACCAGGTGCCTGTGTCTACTTCCTGTGTGTCTCAATGTCGCTTCCTAGAGGACGGAAGTAGACCTGCAACCAATGCCAGGTGCTGCAGAGAGATACTGACCAGTGTAGGATGAGCCCAGTGAAAATGTGGCATTGTCCAGAATATTATACGTCCTGTGTAAGGAGAACTGTCCCACCAGAGGGATGCACTGTTTTAGACAGAGCTCTTTACTTTCAAGTGTTCAAAGGAAGGGCCTTATGAAGTTTCTCCTAAGGCTTTTGGAGAGGGTGCTGGTCTGGAGGGTTGATCCCCAAAATGTCCTGTGTGTCCTCCTTCACTCTATTGGGGGAGTCATTTTTGTCTCCCTTTCTGCCCACAGGGCCCAGTAGCTGGAACAGATCCACATGAATACTTAACCAGGGCCCTGTGGGTACTTCTGTTAGTGAAGGAGAGGTTCTCATAGAGCCCTCAGCCCCTCTGAGATGGAAGCAACCACACACTCTGGGTTTTCCTGGCCTATCATTCACAGTTTCCCTTGTTCCCCAGGACATCATGACCTAGACAAATGTCTTCAGAAACAACAGTCAGGTGTCCCACAGACCAGGAACTCTGGGAATGAAATGTTACCCCTAGTGTTTACTGAGCATCTGTCACGTGTCAGGCTTCTGGCTGGGCCCCAGAAAGTCCAAAGAAAACAAGACATGTGTGAATCCTGTGCTCATCGAGTTTACCCTGTAAGGGAGACAGCCTCTCAGACAAATCATGGTTTTAGTGAATTAATTATAATTCAGTGAAGGGCCATGAAAGAATACTTCTGGTGCATACACAGCATGCATGTGAGTCTCAGCTGGTCTGGGGATCACAGAGAACACTTCTGACAAAGTGACCCCTTGGCTGAAACCTGAAGAGTTAGTGGCCATTTTCTTCCTGAAGAACAGAAGGTGTTAATATAAAAACCTGCCTGCAGAGGACTGACCTTTGGTGGGCTGACACTAGGCTGGGTGGAGGAGCAGACAGAGTCCACTGTTGTGAGCTTGGATAGGGAGGACTGTGTAATGATTGATACTTCTGAAGTTGGACCCTGCTGGGCTGTGAGAGCTGCTGAGGAGGGGTCAGCAGAGCGCCAGAAAGACTCCAGCCTGCAGAGTATTTCTGCTGCCCCCTGGTGGACAAGTAGAAAAATGGGCAAGAAAATGTCACATTACAGTAAGGTTTTGTTTCTGTTTTTAGTTTTGTACATTCGTTTCAATTTATACTTTAGGCAATATTTAATATATGCATATATACTTTTTTAAATTACTTTATTGTTGTTCAATTACAGTTATTTGCACCCTCTCCCCTCCCCTCCCCCCTCCCCCCAGCCCCCACCTCCCCCCCAGCCTCCCTCCTCCCCCTTAGTTCCCTCCATGTGTCCTCTACAGTGATTCCTGAAAACGCTTCTATGCATATATACTTTTAATATATTTATTGAATTACAGTTGAATATAGTAAGCTTAACGTATAGAAAGTATACAATTTATGAAGTGTCTTCCAGAGACATGCACCAGAGAAGCTGTCACAATGAGGATAAAGACCATGTCCCTTATGATTAAAGTCTTCTCATGCCCTCTTGTAAGCTCCTTTTTCTTCCACATTTTTTATTGTTGTTCAAGTACAGTTGCCTTCATTTCCCCCCCTCCACTCCCCCCACCCAGCCCCAGTCATCCCCACTTCCCACCCTTGTCTACCTCTTTTTTTAGTGTTAAGGGACCTCTCATTGGCTTTTTTCATTTTAAATCTATTTGCATTTTCTGGAATTTTCAAATTTTTCTCATAAAATATGTAATTTTAGGCCTAGGTTTATTTCTTAACTCAACATGATTATTTTTGACATAGTTCTTTCTTTTTATTCTCTAGTTCTATCTCATTCCAGGGATGCATTAATTTTGTTTATTGATTCACCCCTTCGTGGACATTTGTGTTGTTTCAAATTTGGAACTATTACAAGTAAACCTGCTATGAACATCTGTGCAGAAAAGTCTTTAACACCAAGAATCAGTGCTTGTAAAACCACTGAATAGCTAGAGAAATGGAAGGTAGAGAGTTTACCCTGGTCTCGAGGTCGCACTGCCACAGCCCCACCCAGAGGTACAGAAACACCTGCTTCTCCACATAAAGCTGTGTCTGCCCCAGCCCACCCATCATTCATCACAGGAGCATAAATAATGGCCCCATCTCCCTTCTAGCTTCTAAATTATGAACCAGTGCACCTCAGGAACTACATTTAATTCACATCTGGACTCTCAATCACTAGGAGTAGGAGGAAGATAGTGTTTAAACTTTCAATCTCTCTGATATAAGAGGAAGCCTAAGAAAAACAAAGGATATATGCCAAGCATCCACAGACAATATGTGACATGTCTCAGTCCACCTGCAGCCTGCGTGACTCTGGGTGAGGGACCCCACCTCAGTAAGCATCAGTTCCCTCATGTGATGTCATAAAAATACGTTTGGTCTTCTTTGTTGCATTTTAGACAAGAACATCTAAAACTTCTGGAATTTTGTAAGGGATGAGGGTGATAAGAGTGTCTTTTGTTGTGATGAGGCCACTCTTGGCAGACCTCTGGATCTTTGCAGAGTGAGGGCAGTTCACCAGAAAGACCAAGTTTTGATAAGAAGCTTGGAATTTTCAGCTGCCGACGTAAGAAATGTTTCAACCTGAAGGGAATTTTTATCTATGTGGGCCAAACATGATGATAATTGTGGGGAGCAAAACCACAATGGACTAAGAGAATGTTCTGAAACGTGGCAGTATCGCCCCTTATTTTATACAGAGCAGTGAAAGCTGGAGGTCTAACAGGTTACATGAAATCCATGGGCAACACATTAAGGAGCTGGAGGATTCAAAGTACAGAAATATCTGAGACTGGGTAGAAAGCAAAACAAATAGACACATAAAATTGTGAGGTTGGTTGGTACAGGAAAGATAGCAGTTAACAATGAACACAATAAGTATAGTAATGAGAAGGTATGTGGTCTTTGCTATCATGCAATGAGGGGTCTGAAATGTTACCCTGGTATTTCAAAGGTATGTAATGGTAGAGGCAAAAAACATCAAAACAAAACAAAACAATAAACACCCTAAGTTAAGGTAAAGATTGACTTCAGTCAGGAAAGATCTTGGCCTCAGGTGTGACTACCCACCATGACTCACTTTTGGTTAATATTTCATTTTAGACCATCCTCTGTAGTTACTTAAGCTGTTTGTGTTTGTAAGTCCCACCACGCAGGCCTCTCCTGAGCTTTTCAGGTTTAGTATGTGGCCCCTTTTTTGTTCAAACTTCCCCATTTTAGTCATAAATCAATCTAAAGAGTACATTGGTGACCAATCTTTTGGTTAGATAATATTGTCTCAAGTGTTAAGAAGGGAATCTTAGGAAGTCTTAGTGGCAGCGTTTGTCTTGCTGAATGACAAACCATTGGTGATGCAGCAATACCTTCACTTTGGATGGAAGTCAAAGCCGAATATTCCCAAAAGAGAAACTCGGGTAAATGGGAGGCAGTTGACCCACAGGCCTTTATTAGAAAAACACTCTGGATCATTGCTAACACATAAGCTTTCACGGACTAAATTGTGCTGTCTCATATCTCTGTGTTTTACATTTCCATAACATTTATCTATAGTTTTGTTTTTTTTTATTTCTTACTTTTTTTTATTATTTTTTTTGTTTAATTACAGTTATTTGCAGCCTCTCCCCTGCCCCCTCCTTTCCCCTCCCGTCCCACCCCCCTGACCTCCCTCCTCCCCCTTAGTTCTGTCCATGTGTCCTCTACAGTGATTCCTAAAAACTCTTCTCCCCATTGTCCCCACCCCCCTCTCCCCTGTCTATTGTTAGACTGTTCTTAAGTTTGAGGGCAGACTATACACCGATCCTATGACCATGAGATGGGGTCGTATTTACTATGGCCCACCTGTTATTAACTATTCATTATTACTCTTATTTCTGCTAGTTGTACACTTGGAAGCTCTAACATTATTGTTTATTTGGGGACCAGCCTATGAGAACACAATGCTGTAAAGTACAATTACCATCTAAAAGTTCCACAGGTGAGGATGACAGTAGGAGTTGCATAAGTACATTTCCTCTGCTGCAGTAGCAGGTGTGGAGGGCCGTGTTTTATAGCCACTTCAACTTCCATTGAATAATATAATTTATAGTCCTTGTTGAGTTAGGGTGTATGGACATTCACATAATTAGGTTCTAGCATTTATTCATAAAATTCCTTTCTCAATATTTTTATTCCAGTAACCTTCTACAACTCTCCTTGATCTTAGTTTGTCTCTTTTTTACTCAGAAATAACCAACTTATTTGGACAAACTACTTACTTTTTACTTCTCTTAAAACACACACATCACTTTTCTTCCTTTTGTAGTTGCATTTCTTCTGAATTTCAAAATGTTTCCAGAAAGGGGGCCTGACCCAGGACAGGTGTGCCTAAGGGTAGCCAGTGGTGCATTGATTCTTGACTTTGTGCATGAAGCATTGCACAAAACAAGCCCAGGTAATTTTGAGGGTATATTTATTTAAGCAGGGGACGGTGACACAAGGATGGACCTAGAATAAAAAGAAAATCAGAAGAGAGACTGGGCAGGGCTGCTTTGATTCTCTTAAAACATTATGGGAAACATGTGAGACTAGGAGGGGCTGCTCTCAGCTTATTACAGAGTCACAGAAAAGGGGCTTTGTGGAAAGGTTTAGGGGGTTTGCTTGGGACAAGCTGCTGCCACCATGCTCCCTTACTGTAAGTGTGGTGGGAACCCCTCAGAGATGACAAGAAAGGAAATGTACCCTCCCCTAAAGAAAGAAAAACAATTCAGTTGGTGTGCCTAAAGATGTTTGCACACTGCCCTGTCTGCTTAGCTCAGTAGACTGAGCATCAGCCTAGGAACCGAAAAGTCCCTGGTTCAGTTCCCAGTAAGGCCATGTGCCTGGCTTGTGGGCCAACTGCCCTGTTGGGGATGTGCAAGAGGCAAATTGAAAATGTTTCTCTCACACATCAACGTTTCTCTCTCTCTCACTCTGTCTCCATCTACTTTCTAAAAAAAATTGAATAATTAAAATCTTTTAAAAATAAAAAGAAGAGTGCACACAGTTTTGTGTTGAGGAGTTTTGATGCTTTCAAAAGATGAAAATTTTAGGCGAGGTCTCAGGGAAAATCTCAAGATAATATTCATCAGTGTTTTCAGGTGTGCCCTGTCAGGGTTGTGGTCTCCACTAATTGGTCAGCACCAGGCCAGAAGGTCTCACCTGCATGCACAGCTACATGCCAGAAGAGGAAAGGCCACCCTGAAAGCAAGGTCCAGCACATTTCATTTACTGCTAGGAACCTGGGTCTTTTCACCTGGGTAAACTTTTGTATCTCGCTGTAAATTGCTCGTCCAGCGTGTTCAGCCACCTTTCTCAATTTCCCCGTTTCATTGGCAAAGGAATATTTCTAGCTTCTTACTAACCTTCCTCAAAAGAAAAACCAACCAGTAAGAAAACAAAATATAACCAAAGACATTGAAATTAAGAACAAACGGACAGTAACCAGAGGGAAGAATGGAGCGGGTAATGGGGGGAAGGGGTGAAGGGTGTACATGGACACAGGGACAAAAACAAGTGGGGGGCAGAAGCAGGGGAGGGAGGGAGGGATGGCTGGGGTGGTGGGGAAGGATGAGGGGAAAAGGCAGACAACTGTACTTGAACAATAAAATTCAAAAGTATTGAAAAAAAGAGCATTGGGGTAAAGTAAAAGTTATCATACACACCTTTAGAAATTATTAACAGTTGTGCTCTATACACACTGAGAAAAGGCCAAAGAACAACTATAATTATTAGTATGACTAATTTTAGCAGACAGGTAAATATTGCATTCAAGTTCATAACGTTGAACATCAATTTGTAGTTATAAAGCATTTGTCGATGCCTTGGCAGAGCTGTCTGTCTCTGACACCAGCAACTTCTCATCCTTAAAATACGTTTGATTGTGACAAGTAGAGGCAAGTAGCAGAGACAGGGGCAGGTTACATTGGCTGCTGGGCCCCTGATGAGGTTTTTTCCAACAATGGTGGCGAGTGTCTTTAACTGATGTCTCCTCCGTCAGACAAAATGTGTCACTGTCTTTGAGGTCATCATCACTGCCTAGGAGTGCACTTGTGAAAAGAGTATCAGTAACTTATCAGTTCTTACAAGTTGATTAATAAGTTTTTTATAATAATGCAGAATTTTTCCTTTTAGTAAGGTTGATCTACATGTCCCTTTGTTTAGATGTACAGAGTGACTGACCAGTGACTATTTAATGAGGTGAAAAGCTATGTGATTACCAAAAGGAGTAAATTTTAGGTTAAAAGGCTTTTTGGCTAATGGGGATTAAAAGCTTCTGAAAATTTACTTAGTTGTTTTAGTTTTTTTTTTTTTTTAGTTAAGTTTAATTGCACATTTTCTATGTTTGACTGGTTTTCCTTATTCTCTCTTTATTGTACTTGAATTTTCTTTCTTTCATTTCACTCATGTTCCAATAACACACTACTGTTGATCATGTGCTTTCCATTCTGGTGCAGATCTTTTAACAAGACCTAAGACAGGAGTTTTAACAGCCTCTTGAGGTTAGGAAGCCTCACCCTCACACTGAACCCACAGTCTCTCTAGCTTTGGATGAAGCTCTTTTCTCCAGAAGTTATCAAAATACCCGTGAAGTCAAACTTAGCTTTAAAAAGGGGAAGGTCACTTCTAATTCTGTGGGCATCAGAGTGAAGTATAACATTTGAGGCAAAGCTTTAATTGTATAGCCAACGTCTCCAATTAATTTTTAATTAGAAGACACAGTAACACTGAACTTATGCAAATAAGCCTATTTCCATAAAGTGAGAATACTCAAGTGGACCTTAGAAATTTGGGAGGAGAAATGAAATAGTGAGACAAATATCAGTGTGCTCCCCACATGGGTATCCTCTTGTCCATTCCCATTGCTCACAGCAGTGTCCACACACTCTCCACACATTGCTGGAGAAGACACTGAGCTCAGTTCTCTGTGAGCTCCTCATGTGCTTCCACCTGCCATCAGCATCCACTTCCTGTCTTGTGAGGAACTCGGCGTCACCTCCACCGTGGAGAAGGTGCAACGGGGACAAAGCATAGGTGGATCTGGTGTGGAATGTGACCTTCAGTCAACAGTAACGACAATGTTAGCACACATTTTTTTAAATTTATTTTCTCAATGCAAGTCATCTAAGGAAATTCTACCTTGACAATAAATCTATTAAAAAGTTGCGAAAATTGTTCAGAGTTTCATAACTTAGAAGAGGGGAGGAGGGTCACTCACGGTTCACATCCATCTTGAGGGGGCGCACTTTCAACAGAACTGACAGGTTGGAGACTTGACACTGGTAATCCTGGGCACCCTCTCTCCTGATGGGGTCAATGGTGAGGTGTCTGTGGTTCTGGAACAACTTCGCTTTTCTCCTGAGCTGCAGATTCCTGTGACTGAACAAACACAGAGTAGGACCACATTTGTTAGAGGTCATGGCCACAGCAGTTTTGTGCTCTGTGACTGTGGTGCTGTGGGCTAAAAGGGGAGGCGCTCTCACGGGCTCTGTGGACAATCAAAAAATGTGACTGACTGTGAGTGAGCTTGAGAACTGGGACCACTCTGCTTTCTTTGAGGTCTCAGCCTCTCACAGTCCACAGGGAGCTCTGCGAAGTTCCCCAGGGGATGGTCCTGCCTCTGCAGAAGGACCATTATCTTTGTTCAGATGACAACCTGTAAAAACAACTGTGTGCTCTTTCTAAGCACTGGTCACCTCAGTGTGACCCCTGATTTGTTCCCGCAGAGGTAGCACAGGGAACCCCTTCCCAGCCCATGTGTCCTACAACCATATCATCAGGGAAGATTATTTGCTGTCATGAGGTTTTATTAATCCTTTCCAAAAACTTTCTTTGGCTTCAAAAAACATCAAATCCTACACCGCACGTAAAATTCCACATGAAATCCCTGAGTGGTGTGGCTCAGGGGATGGAGTGCCCACCTGCAAACCAAAGGGTTGCCTCTTCCATTCCCAGTCAGGATACATGCCTGGCTGGTAGGCCAGGTCCCCAGTAGGGGGCGCATGAGAGACAACCACACATTGTTCTTTCTCTCCCTTTCTTTCTTTCTGCCTCCCTTCTCCTCTCTCTAAAAATAAATAAATAAATAAATAAATAAATAAATAAATAAATAAATAAATAAAATCTTTAAAAATAAATAGGTAAGGCAGTTCCATTGGTAGTTTGGGGAAGAAATTCCATACTGCTTTCCCAGTGACTGCACCAGTCTGTATTCCCACCAACAATGTACTAGGTTTTCCTCTTCTCCACAACCTTGCCAGCACCTGTTTGTTCATTTGCTTATGATGGCCATTCTGACCAGTGTGAGGTGGTATCTCATTGTGGTTTTAATTTGCATCTCTCTGGTTAGTGATGCTGAGCGTCCCTTCCTATGTCTCTGGGCCCTCTGTATGTCCTTCTTTGAGAAGTGTCTCCACTTCTGGGATTATACTGTAAGAATCCTGAAATACCAATTCAAGAGAACCTATGCACCCCAATGTTCACAGCAGCACAATTTACAATAGCCAACTATTGGAAGCAACCAAAGTTCCCATCAGTAAATGAGTGGATCAAAAAACTTTGGCACGTTTACCCAATGGAATACTATGAAGCGGAAAGAAGGGGCTCCTGCCCTTCAGGACAGCATGGGTGGACCTGGAGAAATTCACGCTAAGTGAAATGAGTGAGGCAGTGGGTGACAAAGTTGTTTAGAGGATTGTTCTGTGCTCCCAAACCCTGCAGGCTCAATCTTTGGTCACAGCACATACCTAGTTTGCAGACTCAGTCTCTGGTCAGGGAGGTTACAGAAGGCAAGAAGACAGTCGTCCTCTCCTACAATGCTGTATTAGTTCTATCATTCTCATTAGGTCTAGCCATTCTCCTGTTGCTAAAACAACAAAAATGAAAACATGGTCAACATCAATATCATTAGGAAAATGCAAATCAAAACTCTTGGAGTTGCAGTTGTTGCTTGTGTTGGGTGTGGGTAACTCTTCTGTGCAGGTAACAGAGAGAACATTGCCCTGGGTGGTACCTTTGATTGCTCCAAAGGCTTCTGCAATCAGAGTTGGCACATCTCAGCTCTCACCTAACTTGAGTCTTTAAAAGAACAAGGCAGAGTTCCAGCCAAGACAGAGGTATAGGTAGAAACCCTATGCTTCCTCACAGAACCAAAAAGAGGATAACAACCAATCAAAATCAAGAAACAACCAGAAGTGCCAGAAAATCAAACTGCATGGAACTTCAACAACCAAGGAATTAAGGAAACACTCAAACAGAACAACCAGCCTGGATAGAACCCATGGGAGGTGGCCATCAGTGAGTGCAGGGTTGGCTGTGAGAAATCTCTGGGAGGCAGTAGACCATGTTGTCTGGCTCCCTGCCTGAGGGAGCATACTGTGTGGGCTGGGCAGCCTAAATAGGAAATGAGACTCAGAATTGACCGTGGACTACACGGGTTGCCCTGGTGGAAGAAACTCCCAGACTCACAGGAGGAGAGTTCCTAGGCAATAGGGGCTAGAACCCAGCAGGTTAGCTGCATTGTTCCTTCTCTGGCCCCTCCCCCCCAGGCAGTGCTGCAGTGCAGCAAGGAGTGTTGCCCTGCCCTGGTCATTACCTAAGGCACTCCCCCCTTACAACTTAACAGGTGCACCCAGACAAAGAAATAGGGTCCCAATGAAAGAACAGAGCAAAGATTCAGAAAGAGAGCTAAGCAATGGGGAGGTAGCCAACCTGTCTGATGGAGAATTTAAAGCCCTGGTAATCACACAATGCTCACAGAACTAACTGAGCTTGGTCAAAAAATGAAAAAACACCTGGCTGGTGTAGCTCAGTGGATTGAGCGCGGGCTGGGAACCAGAGGGTCCCGGTTCGATTCCCAGTCAGGGCACATGCCTGGGTTGCGGGCCGGGTCCCCAGTGAGGGCCATGTGAGAGGCAACCATACATTGCTGTTTCTCTCCCTCTCTGTCTCCCTCCCTTCTCCTCTCTCTAAAAATAAATAAATAAAATCTTTAAAAAAAATGAAAAAACAAATGAAAGATACCCCAAATGAAATAAAGCAAAATATTCAGGGAACCAACAGTGACAGGAAGGAAACCAGATCTCATGGCAACAATTTGAAACAAAAGGAAGAAATAAACATCCAACCGGAACAGAATGAAGAAACTAGAATCCAAAAGTATGAGGAGAAGCTTAGGAATCTCCAGGACAACTTTAAATGTTCCAACATCCAAATCATAAGGGTGCCAGAAGTAGAAAAGGAAGAGCAAGAAACTGAAAACTTATTTCAGAAAATAATGGAGGAGAGGACTTCCTAAGATGGCGGCATAGGTGAATGCACCGTACCGCCTCGCACAACCAAACAAGGGGAAAAAAAAAGAAATCTACACATCCAAACGCAGCCAAATCTGACAGAAAATCATATTGAGAGGAAGTCCGACAACCAAGGAATTAAAGAAGATACATTCATCAAGTTTGGTGAACCAGAAGGTGCAGAGCGAAGGGAGAGTGCTCGGCGACCCCGCGGCGAGCAGGTGAGCAGACGGCAGGTCTGCGGTTGGAGGGGCGGTTCCTGCGCTCGGGGCTGAAGCATACCCAGACGGGGACCGACTGAAGCTCGGTCTGCGCCCGGCTCCCACCGACCCCGGAGCGACCCCCGGAGTCAGCGCAAAGGGGCCCTAAGTGCTTGCAGGAGGCGGTGTGGGTGCGGAGAGCAGAGAAGGCGCCATTGTGCGCTCAGGCCCCGCCCCCAGAGGCTTCGGTCCCAGCACAACTACCGGGAACTTCCCTGCACAGGGGATCCCCAAGACTCCGCCCCCCTTACAGTAACAGGTTCACCGAGGGGGAAAAAATGGCCCAAAGAAAGGGACAGATCAAAA
>PVJI01027553.1:0-17534 GCA_004026765.1 Micronycteris hirsuta
TGACTTATGTTGTACTTATGTATGTGAAAGTGTCTATCCCTTTACTGAAATAATCTAAACATCCTTCAGCTCCACCACTTTTTACTCCAATACCTCCACAATGATTACACCAGCTCCAGATGATTAAGTTGTGTAAATAAAAATAACTACTCAGGAAGCAATAGTCATATATTAAAAAGTGAGTCTATTTGTTTCTTGAGAACTAATGAGAAATTGAGGGTAATTAAGGCAGACAGGTAAGCATTAGTTTATTTTTTCCATTTATTGGGCTGTATCAGAAGTATTTATGATCTCACATAGCATCTGTGGGTATGAAATTCAGAGGAGGCTGAGTTGGATGGTTCCAGATCCCACGAGGTCCCAGTCGAAAGATCAAATGAGGGTATAGTTGTCTGAAGACCGGAGTGGGGGCTGGGGGAGCTGCTTCCAAGTTGCCTCACTCACATGGCTGGCTAGATGATACTTGCTGTTAGCAAGAGGCCTCAGTTCTTTGACAGGTGGGCTTCTCAACAGGGCTTCTTAAGTGTCCTTACAGCATAGCAACTGGCTTCTTCCAGAACAAGTGGTCAAAAAGAGATCAAAGCAGAAGCTATAATATTTTATGACCCAGTCTTGGAAATCACACTCTGGTCATTTCTGCAATATCGTATTGGTTATACTAGGCCTGGGACTTGTACTCACTCACAAGATTGTGTAAGTGCATGACCCTGAGTGTAAATATGCCCTTGAATTTTATACCTTTGCCACCTTGTTTGCCTTAATCTAGTCCTGACCATCTGTACATGTCAGAGGAGACTATATAAAAAGCAAGGATCATAGGGGGCATCTTGGAGGCTGGCCGCCACAAGAGTTAAGCACTTAACCGAGATTTTAATCAATGAGAAGGGACTTCCTCTTGTTCAGCAGTTTTCAACTTTGATTAAACACTTGACTCATATGTCTGGGCCTGACTTGATGGAGATTCTGATGAAATTGATCAGGAGGGACAGCCATGATATCGAAAAAATTCTCCATGTTATTCTCACATGCAGTCAGGGATAAGTACACTGAAAATTAAGTCAAGGTTCCTTTTGAGACTAAAGTTCACACGGAATTTGGTATCAGCAGCCTCTGTTCTTCCCTCCTGGGGCAGGGCTGTGTGGCAAAGTTTAGAGGAACAAGGGGCATCCGTAATTTATTCACTCACAAACTGTTGCTGAATCCAGAGCTGGTCAGGCTGACGAGGTTTCTTTCTCTACCACCTGCATGCTGTGTTTGAACAGTTTTATAAAAGATTGGTAGGAGCAGGGTTAACTCATCAATGCTAGTCTGATTTGAGGCTCTTTATTTGTTTCAAGACATATCAGAACAGGCACACTGAATGAACAGGAAAGTCCCCAATGAAAAAGAGAATAATGGGAATTAAATGAGTTATATTAGCCTTAGGCTGTCCGTTTACTTATACAACAGTTTGCCAATGGTTTGATACACACACACACACACACACATGCAGAGGCAAAGCTGAGAGTGAGATCACTCTTAGCTTGTGTAATTTTAGAAGCTAGTTAAGGGTTGTACCTACTAGGCTACTTGGTTGTTGCTAGTTATCTCTTCGATCCTTCCCCATCCCATGGGGCAGGATCCTGGGCTGATAAGGGGAGAAAAGGTAAATTGGAATTGGAAGTGGGATTCTTGTGAAGGATATTCTGCTTTCCTCCAGTGAAAATAAACAGCAGAATTTTAATATAAAGACAAATAGTACTTTCCCATTATTTGGAACTCTTGCTAGAACTTTATTTTCCTAGAGAATGCAACAAACCTCAGAGATTATCATGTTTTTGGCAAACAGTTTAGAAAGTTGGCAGATGCCCATAGAGAAAAAGATCTGGTATGAACATATGCTTGAAACCACTGTCGTCACTGCAATCAGATAATTAAAACGAAGAATAAAAACACTGCAAGTACTTCTAATGGCAGCCGCCTAATTTGCACTTCTTACATAAGCAAGAACATTCCTACAGATTTGCATTAGGGATCAGCAAATCTTCTTTAAAGGCATATGCAGCGGAAAGGGGATGAGTTGCTGGGAAAACAGGCCATTCTCTTCTGACATCCATTTCAGCTGCAGCAGAGGCTTGGTTACTGGCGAATATTTAATAAAGCAAAACATCAACCTTCTCAACAGGATTCTAGCAGAGTTTCCTTGTGTGGCAAAGTCTCAAAGGACTAGAGTGTTTCCATCTCATGACAGGGCAGGTCACTTCCAACGGACTCTTGAATGCAAGTGTACTTGATGGGAGGTGGCGGTGGCTTGAAAGGTGGGGGTCTCTCCATGCTAGGAAGAAAACATTGCTCGTTCAATAGTAAGAATGTGAAAGAATGTGAGGGGGTGATATATTTATATATATATATATATTCTTTTAGAGTAGGAAACAGAGAAAGAAGAAGAGACATGCTTCACTAGTTCCGTCAGAATTTTCTTGGTATAACCTTCTTCTTGTTCATTTTATCACGATAATATCATTAATTAATATTTATATGGTAATTTTGTAGTTTGTGAAACATTTTTATCACTACTTAACTTGTACCTAGAGATTGGATATAACTGTCACCGTTCCACAGAACGAGGCACAAAAATTTTAAGCAACTTGCTCAACAGAACCAGACCAACGATTCAAGTCTTTTAACCAAAACCTATACTCTCCATGGCAACTGCTTCTTAGTAGAAGTGTTTCTCTTATGTGGGTTAAAACATTCCTCCAGACAAAAATTTAAAATTCTGAGGCCAAAGACTGAATCTTTTCAAATAGTTCCTTTGCCAACCATACCCCCAGACTTCACCCACACACTCATTGTGTGCTGTGGGGAGCTGCTTGAGGTGGGAAGTAAAGCTCTTCTGAATCCCTGAGTTGGTTGGTACTGGATGGATAATGCCAGAATCTCTTCTCTTTAAGTCAGTGAACATTCTTAATATCGTCTTTGCATAAAGTACTGTTCTCTGGTACATAATTCGTCTCTTGTCTGAAACGCCTCAAGTATACAGGCAAGAGTGGGATTCAGCAACATAAATGCTCCAGTCTTCTTGATATTAGAAAACAGAAATATATCTGTGAGCAGATTTATGTCAACGATTCAAACACCTCCACCTCTTGTCTAACAATCCACAGTGCCTTACCTTCTCCAGATCTCTCTCCCATGCATCTATTGAGAGACTGTTTCTCATCTCTGTATAATACAGACATTTGACTACAGAATAACCACAAAAAAATCATTTCAGATGGTCAGACTCCCATTTTTTCATTCTAATATATAAATTCCCGATGCCTATAACCTGGTTTTCCGAGGCTTTAGCGGAGACAGTATTTATCAAAAAGTAGATAATGTTCTAAGAAATTTGCACTTCTATTTTTTCAGGTATATTATGAATTTCTCAAAATCATATGGTGGCCAAAGTGGAATACTTGGATAAAAATCCACAATCTCTGCCTACTGGTTTAGTCCTTTATTTACTACGAAACCCTCTCTGCACACGATTACAGAGTCTTCAAGGGCACTCTCAGACAAACAGGGGAACGGATCGCACAACGGTCAATGTTATCTTCAGCAGCAGTTGTAAGACACACAGAAGATCAGCCCTGTGTATTACGAGGGTCTCCTCTAATCATGGCCTAATCTGGGCTGATCCAAAATAACCAAGTCCGAAAAGTGAAGCGTGACCTAACGTGTCATTTCAGATGGTTGATGGGATGGAGAATAGTTCTGGAAAATGTTTCAGTAAGACAAAGAAGGGGAAACCGGCTGCTTACTTTCTGTTCTCCTTGGGGGAAAAGGACAAGGGCAGTAAAAACTCATTCTGCTGAAAAGCAGCTGGAAATTTCTTTAAATTACCTTTCTCACTCAATTTCACACTTGAGCATCTAGGCCTGGCTACGCCTAGGCAGTTCAGAGACGCATGAAAATGAAAAAATAATGAATATTAAAGGAAAAATCATTTTCAATTTTGAGGTAAGGTGAAGCTCAGTTTCTGTTTCCCGCCTGCGGACTTGTTCCATCTGCTGAGTGTCATGCTCCAGCCGGAGTGGGCAGAGGGGACGCCGAGTCAGAAGTTACGTATCTGATCCCAGCTGTCTGGAGCTGGGAAAGCTGTACGGCCTCTCCGAGACTTATTTCCTGAGTTCAATATGAGAGAGACTCAATGTAGGAATGATATGTGCAGTGCTAAGTGAATACTGCACATTGAAAATGTATCTGTTTCTGCATATCTTAGCGGCATACTCACATTTCCTGTTGGTATTGACACCACTTCCTCACTCCCAGACCAAACAGTATCAGGCAGAAGAAGAGCAAAGCCGCTACAATCACCGGCCAGGACATCCCATGTTTGGGCTTATTGGCCACAACACCTGAAAAAAGCATAAAGAGACAGGAATATTAATGCCAAACTTGGGCCACTGGAAATCAGAATTAATCGAACTATTTCTCTTACCTGACACATACTTTATTCAAGGGTCATGGAATAACCCTCGACCACAGTCATGCTTTGGGATCATATCTAGGCCTTGTTCTCATTTCCGGTTCAGCATTAATACTATTACATTTTTACATGAATGTCTTTCTTGTTCAAATGTTCTACAACAGATATTTTCCCAGGGCCCCGGACAATTCCTGACATTTAGTGCCCAGTGAAATGTTATTTGCAGGAATGAATAAATGAAAATGAAAGCTTGTAAATTTGTTTTCCAAATTTACTCCAGTGAAGAGAACGTTACTTGTAATACAATGGTCTAGTGTTGGATTTTCTTATTCTCGAAGGACTCATTAAATCCCCTCTGGAAGCAAGTGTGACAGGAGGAGGAACAAGAGTAAAAGCACTAGAACACTCCAAAGCCCTGCGAGGCCGATGCTGGAAAGGCCTGGCTAACGCCTATGGATTGCAGGGCTGAGAAGACTATGTTCCAAGACTATTTGTCATGCAAGGAATCATATCCAGGGTAGAGGTTTTCTTATCTTTTTCTATCGACTTCCCTCTTTTTCTTTCTTTCTCCCCACATTCATTTCGGGAATAGAAACGGGAGATGGGACAAAAGGGGTAGAACAGAAACCAGTTGGCTTTGCTGTTTCTATGGTCTGAAAAGGGAGAGAGTTGAAAGTAAGAGACTAACTAAAATTATGTTTATGAAGAAACAATGGGCTGATTTTTCTTTTCTTTTTTTTTAAAAGATTTTATTTATTTATTTTTAGACAGACGGGAAGGGAGGGAGAAAGAGAGGGAGAGAAACATTAATGTGTGGTTGCCTCTCACATGGCCCCCACTGGGGACCTGGCCTGCAACCCAGGCATGTGCCCTGACTGGGAATCGAACCAGCAACCCTTTGGTTTGCAGCCCGTGCTCAATCCACTGAGCTACACCAGCCAGGGCTGGGCTGATTTTTCTTATCCATGCTGACGACACCCATCCTCAACTAATTTATTACATCTTTAACCTTTGAACACTAAGTCAAACTGCATGAATCAAAGACTTTCAAATATGGTGGATTTTAGACCAGCAGTAAAATAAGTATCATACTCTGTATGGTTTTACGTTTTAGTAAATGAGAGTGCCTGATTCTTCCTAGCAGTAAGTAAAAGCATTTCCTTTTCAAAAAGTATATTATGATCATGTTAAAAATTCAAAAAGCACACAAATATAAAACTATAGTTAAAAAAAAAGTGCTCTAAACACTTCAGGTGCCAGTTACCCACACTAAGGAAATAAAAATCAATAGTTAATTATATATCCTGCCAGAGGTTTTCTATGCCTACATAACCAAGTATATTACAAATGGGGGCATACTAGACATGCTATTGTGTCTGTCCTATGGCTTTTTTTCTTTTAAAAAACATTCTTGGAATACTTTCCAAAAGTACATGTAGAAATTTACCATATTCAATAAAAATCCTGGCTAGTTCCCCAGTGTGTGGCTCTACCGTAGTTTATTTAATTCGTCTCTTAATGTTAGATGGTTGAATTGTTTCCAGGCTTCTGCTGTTTCCAAGAACACCCCAGCGACATTCCTCATGCATTGCAGATGCACCTCTAGCTCTTTAGCTTACATAGATCATTTGGGCAAATAGTGGATATTATATCAGAATTATCTGGATTGATTTTCTTTTATTATTTAGATTATAAACTGCTTGCAGGCGGAGACTAGGTTTTTTATTTCTTTTATTGCCTAGATTTATTATACTGCTTTTCATACAGCAAAGCCTCAAAAAAAAAAGACACAGGCAAAAATGCCAGATTAAAAATATTAGGAACCAAGTCTTTTCTTTGTTTTACATAGTTTGGATTGCAGCCGCATCATGTTGCCATGTTAAACTGGTTATCAGTGTGGAAGACTTTTCTTGTTACAACAGACATCCAGGGGTTCGAGTTTTCCTGATGCTCACCCTACCCCAGCCCTGTTGAAACAGAGACTGATGGAAGCTCACATAATCCTGCAAAACCATGTGGCACTACGTATGGACAGAGGGCTGGAGAGAGTTCAGAGTAGTTCAGACCACTTAGAACATCATGATCACAAAGGAAACAATCATACAGATGACTGACTGAGGACCACACAAAGTTCTGTTTTAGTGAAGTCAACGTTGACTAAGCTCTATACTAGTATTAGGGTGGAATGTAACATTTTACCCCCCAAATTTTAGAAAAATAACAGAACAAAAGGTTTTAAATGGGGGTTCCATCAGTGTTTACAAGTTTTCTTCAAACCAAATATAGAAAATGAGAGCACTGACTTCAGGAATGTCTCAGGGCAGAAGCAGAGCTCCAGTCCCACCCCATCTCTACAGCAGGCAGCTCCTGAAGACAACAGCATCTTAAAGGTACGGGGAGGACCGCAGTTTGCAACTCTGTCGCCATGTTGTATGAAGGGTGATGCTCTAATGATCTGAGGACTGCATGACTTTCCATGTGAAATGAGCTGAGCACCCAGGTAAAGAGTTCACCAGTCAAGTGCATACTCCCTGGAGTGAAAAAGTTCATTATACCTCTGAATTTACAATCAAGACCTGCAATGGGTAAGGGAGGGGGGAGTCCTAACTTTATTGAATCCCTTGTCCTTTTATGTAAAATAAAGAATTATATTTAGCATTGACAAACTTGTATTAGGTGAATGTAGGAATTCTCTTTTTCCCAACTATGTCCTTTGTGACTCAGACTATGTTTTCACAAGACTGACAATGTTTCTCACTACTTTTCACCTGGCTAATTCTTGTTCATTTTTCATATTTTAATTTAAATATACTCTCAGTGAGTCCTTTTCTGTTCTCCAATTAAAATCAGATCTTTCTGTTAGACTCTGACAATACCTTGTGCTACATCATAGCATGTCACAAATAAATTTTATTGTATGATTACTTATTTACTATGTACCATCTCTAACAGATATTAATTTTCAGGATGTCAGTGTTTTCATTGTATATCCAACAATTGGCACAGCATCTGGCAAATGGTAGATACTCAACAGATATTTGTTGAGTGAATAAAACAGAACATCCAAACAATAAATGGCAAATAACTCACCAGTGATATGGATGTAATTATTTTTAGTGGAACTATTGGCAGTTGTGGGAACTTCTGAAAATGCTTTGCTTGTGCTGGTGATGTCATCTCCTAGGGAGACAAAGGGGATTATCTGAAAGAGCTCAAACTGAATGGCTTAAATGCTCCAAAAATTTTATGTGTAAAGTTCACTGAAGGACAATTTACAGCAAGGCGAGGATCCTAGGATCCAATGGCCACAAAGTAGTGAAACTTCCTATTGGTCTAAATGAAGAAAGAGAAGCTACCCAGCACACAAACAAACCAGTATCTGCTGAAAAATCACCATGAAAAGTTTCAGTAATTATAGGAAAATATAGTAAGTTGGGATCATAGAAAGTTGAGAGTTACCCCTATTCTCAGGCTATCAAAGAGGACAAAAGATGGGTTCTCCCTGCTCTAATGTATTTGAAAAGGTCAATAACAAAAAGGAAAAAGGACTCGTGGACATGGACTCATGTGGTGACTGCAGGGGGGAAGCGGGTGGATGGAGGTGGAAAAAGGTAAAAGGAGGATAAATGGTAATGGGAAAAATACAATAAAAATCAATTTAAAAAATTTTTTTGCAACATTCAAATAGACAAATCCGTATTGACAGATAATTCCATTTTCCAATGGAAAAATGAAAAAAAAAAGAATTTTTAATGGATTTAATTGGTTCCAAAAGTTACATAGATTTCATTTTGATATCAAATAGAGAAACAAAATCTAAGACTTGGTCTTTGACTATGTTTTTTCAGGGCCTGGGAAGAATTTTAGTTCCATTCATTATCATTGTCACAATCACTGTCATTTTCATTATCAGGATGTGCTTTCAAATACTTAGCTGAGATTGGGTTCTTAACAGTCCTTGTTTTTCACTCTCTGCCCAGAAGAAACAGACCACCACCTTCCTTGACCCCATATCTTCCCCAGATACTCACCACGAGGTGTCGAGCCTGTGCCCGAGGGGAATGAACTGTGTGTTTCACTGGGCATCCATGAAGCTGCTAAAGGAGGAATATATTGGAAGAATTATCTGTGTAAGAGTAGTTATTTTCTCTTCTTGACCTTTAATTAAATTTAATGATTATGAAAAAGGGATATTAATTTACATTTAAAACGACATCATTGAACTATTCTGCACCACACAGTGGAATGTCCCCAAATAAAGTGGGAGCCGAGGGGACGCTTATGGTCCTGACGTCTCTAATAGGGAAGGCTTGGGTTTTAGCCGCTAAGGAGAAGGAAAAAGTGATGAAAGGAAAATACTAGGAGAGGTTCTTCCAGCCACAGAGAGTTTGCTGTGATTGTTCTTATGTCCATCCCATAGACAAGCTAAAGGAATAGGAGAGAATGAAAGCCCAGGTGTGTTATGGTAGACTTTCATGCAGGAAAGGTGCCAATTGGACTTGGAAGACCTTGGTAGAACACATAAGAGAACAAAACAGTTTGTGGGTAAGCTGACATTCTTATTCAACTGTGCAAACTGAACTGTGTCAACAGTGAATTATCACACCCCTACGGTCACAGGCCTGTTAGCTACTAGGTGTGTCCTTTTGATGCTTTTGGAGCCAAATCTCTCCCTTCAGTGGATGGTAGCAGACTCAGACAGCACCCACGACTTTTGAAATAGATCCATCAACTCATTTTGTTTAGTTCCCCACCTCTGGCAAGAAGAATGCACTTCTTGGCAAACTTCACATATCTGTATTTGATAGCAGGCCAACAATGAGACAGATGTAAAGTAAAATAACTACAATGGTGCATGAGTTGTATGCTCATATATTCAACACATTAGCATATGTGATTTTTGAAGTTAAGTGTCTTCTTGTGTGTCCAGACCAAAACAAACAAGCAAAACTAAACCAAACCAAAACAAACATTGAGAAACTCCTTCGCCTCTCTTTTCTTGGTTTCTCCGTGAGCGTCAACAGCATTCACAGCTGCGGACAAAGGTATGTTATCAGATCCTTCAGAAGAGATAGAAGTCAGAGCTTGCTAGGGATGACTCACCAGAAAATCTGCCATAGCAACTTCCACAGGGAGTCAGCCCACGGGTCAGGGTGGTTTTATACACAGCTACTCTGAGTTTGACTAGGCCAGAGAGAGGATCTAATATTTAATATAATTCTCTAACCTGCACCTATGATCTTGACCCTTTTTCTCTCCCAGATAGAACACAAAGGTCTACAGATGATGGACTGAACATTTTTTAATGCTCATTTTTAATGATTAAGCCATTAAGCCAGGAACTTAATTGACAAAGAACAACTATAAACGGAAATGGGGACCGGGCCTGGATTTAGGCACAATTATGATAAAAACAGTTTGTTCAGTTTTTCTTTTTTCCCTAATATTGTGTGTTTTACTTTCTACTTTTAGAGCTTGATGACTTTATAACTGATCTCTTCAAATTCAGCTTGTAAGTAAGTATATGACAAATTAATTTATGCTAAGATATAAGTAGTCGATCAAGTGGTATTCCTTTGAGAAAAACGTGTATTTAAAAAAAAGATTTACCATTTCATGTTTACTTTTAGCAGGTAAATAGAGAACATTTTGTAATGATCAGGTACATGTGGACACGAAATTTTTTTGTTTTGATTTGTTTTGTTTTGTTTTTGCCATATATAGAGTGCTTTTTTTTTTTTATTTTTCTAGTCTGTGCTGATTCTCTCTAATTGCAATAACCAAGCATAACACAATTTCAGGAGCTGGTGAGATCATCGGCATGATCTATTCAAATTACAAGAATGGTAATACTTAAAATCATGCAAATTATTTGACCGTTTCATAAAGCTTCTTTTTAGACTTCTAGGAATTTTCAAGTATCAAAAGACATCTAAAAAAATGTGTGATAGAATTAGCAACAATACCCACTTTGGAAGAGTAGGGAGTTATTTTAATTTTGGCTTTGAGATTTTTTTTAACTTTGTTTAAAAAATACAGCAGGGAGTGTACTGAGACAGGTGAAGAAAAAGGAACTTCCAGTTGACAGATTCAACATATCTGAAAATACTTAAGTAGTCTAAAGGAAAAACTTCAAGAGCAAGAAATAAAAGTCTTTCAGAAAGATGAAGAGATGAACAATTCTTGCATCAATTGCTCCCATAGGAGAGAGGTCTTCCTAAATAATGCTTGTTTATAACATCCTCAGTAAGACAGAGTTGGCTGCTTCCAGGGATTCACCTTTCACCAAGGCAGTACTTTTCTAAAAGCCCCGACACTGTCTTTTAGATACCCAATATTTAGAATGTGCTCCACATTGACTACTCCATCTGCCATTTTTAAGACTCCTCGAGAGTCTCAGCAGAATTGTGTTGCTGTTGTCTTTTAATTGATTGAATATTCTGTATTCTTCAAGTCATCATCATGTTTGTCAAATAAAAAAGTTAAATCTCTTTTAAACCCTTTGAGCACCCATTTTCATCAAAATCCCCAAATGAACATGACTCTGACATTTGGATGGTAAACACAAGCTTGATGGGTAACCTCCGTTAGCACATCACCATTATCAGTTAAAAACATGAACACAGGGATACTGTGTTGATGGTGTTTCTCAAATAAATTTTTATACCTTCCCTTCAGCAAACCCTTGGTTTCTTCCACAATTTATTTAAATTTTACTTTTGGTAAAGCTTGTTTAGCAAGGAAACTATGTGATACCATTCTACCATAAAAGTGTACTTTTCAGTGTAGTATTTTTCATTTAGTTGCAACAGCTTTTGTAGATATCTGTCTGCAACCAGTTTATAGTTGTCAATAATATTATGATATGTTAGGCATCTTTCCCTTTGGTAGGAAAACCTACTTAGTGTCATCGCAAAGTCTGGATTGTCTGAAGTTTGGCAGCACCTGTTTTGATGAAACCACAGATAATATCTTTTACTCTTGTAGGGTGGCAAAATGAACTTCTCTGAAATTCTGGAATCATTTTACATGTCCAGATTTTTTCTTGGTTATGCAGTCTTCCTTAAGGTACTCTGAGTTCTTTTGTCCCTAACTTTGTCCTAGAACTATGGCATAGGTGGCAAGCAATAGCCAGAGATGAAGAGATGAACAATTCTTCAATGACCGTGGTCTTCTGCCCCAACTCCCTCTTCAGGGTGAATGTGTACTCAGCCAGTGCTGGGATTTCATCCTGCAAAATCCGTGGTGACAGCAACCCAACGCGTGAATGAATCTCACACAGAGACACACTTGGAAAAGGAAGTCCGGGGCCATGGACCCTTCCCTCAGTGTCTGGGAAAGGGCCCCGAGCCTTGGGTCCAGGGGTATTTATTGAGGATTTGGGGCACAGAGCATTAGATCGTAAATTCAGGTCCGGTGGCAGACAGGACTGGGGCAGTACATTAAACAGGAGATAAGTAAATTGAGGGCAAGCTAGCTAGGGCTGTTTACTTTAGGACCACAAAATATTGAGGCAGGGAAGATTCTCAGGCATCCATTAACATAAGCCCTTAGATTTCAGGGTAAGAGACTCAGCAAGGTAATAAATTTTAAGAAACATGTTAGCCAAATTTTCCCTTCAGAGAATTCTTTTTTCCACAGACATAAATCACGCTCGCCAACTCAGGAGTAATTTTTCCATGCGGAGCCGTGCTCACATGCATGAATCCCGGGGCAACGCTTCTCCATGCGTGTAAAAAGAATCCTCTACAAGCCAGTACCACCTCTTCCACCAGAACATACATATTGGCACTAACGACAGTATCTACTTTTGCTCTGATCTCCTAGTCCAAAGATGAAACCCTGCCCCCCCATACTCTTCTCGACCACAGGAAAAAAAAAGGATGACATTCATGAGTTTTCAGAGTGTGAAGTTGGTGTATTAGCTGTGGAGGAGCCACAGAAACTGGTGGTTTAACAAGCAATAGAATTTTAAATCAGAGAAATACATCTTTAATTTGAAACTGACCTAATCATAAGCTAGATGACAGAGCAGGAGAACAGCATTTTAGAAAAGAGGAAAATGGGATGAGATGTGATCTGAGATGCATAAGATTTTAGATTTGAGGGTAAGAATGATGATTTTAGAGAATCAGCATCCCAGGCAGCAGGGAACAGAGGGACTGAAGATGATCATGGAGACTGAGATAGGAACAGGTCCCAGTATTGCTGCAGGCTCTCTCTCTGCCATGTCCCTGCCCTGCCCCTGCCCCTCAAACCCTCAGCTCTGGCCTCTCCATCACCCTCTGCCAATGGAAAGTAAAAAAGGTTGTTATGAAATTATCGGCCACAGCTACCAAAGCCTGAGAAGAGCCAGACAGAACCATGGACAGGATAAGTGATGCATCTTTAAAATTTAAGAAGAGTACATAAATTCTGAAGGTAAGGAAGGTGAGATCAGTAAGAGGTACTCTGAGGGCCAGGTGTGTGTGTGTTGATGGTGAGATGGATGATTTTGGTAATGGGGCAAGTTGGAGGCATAAGGGCTCATGGAGATTCATATCATTTTTCTGCTTGTATGACTTAGACAGACTGACAGATTTAAATGTGGCTTTTATCTCCAGTGGACCAGATACATGACAGGAAAAACCAAAAAGAAAAGAGAAATTAAGCTGCAATTTTCTGCTTCATGGCCTGATCACCTGAGCGTCAGGAAAAAATACGTACTTGGACATTACTAACCTTATCAATTTTGGTCATTGAGTTGACCAAACTTGGTATCCCGGTTTCACAGGTATTTCTGACTGAGGAAACTTCGAAGCTGAACTAAGATTAGACCCAATATTCTTCTTTAAAAAATATTTAATTTATTTTTTATTTATATATTTTTCTTTCTTGACATCATATATTTAATTTTAAATGTCTAATATATTTTTAAGTACCATTTTTCATTTAGCTTGTTATTATAAGTTACCATAAAAATGAAACTCTGTAAATGATGTTTACAAAGAATTATATAGCATTTGGGAAAATGCATAAGATACTCAATGTGTGAAGGAAAAAGTGGAACACTGTTGTACATAAAGTGTTAGTTTTAAATTTCTCTGTTTTTCCAATTTTCTACAATGAGCATATATTATTTTTATAGTTAAGAAACATATTTATTTAGTAGAACCCTAGTCAACTACCACAAGTAAGGTAGAACAATTATAACACCCACATACTTTGTTTATCTTATGACCCTATGGATGCATACCTTACTATTTCAGCATTTCACACCATGGAACCCAGCTTAGGAAATATATTTATTATCTACCCTTTTAGATTAATGATTATAATCAAGGTAGAGCCACTTTATAAAACACATTTTCATCCTTTAGCACGGTGGGTTAAACAGAAGCAAGCTTTTTTGCTTGTTATCAGCTGAAACCATGAATTACATCTTGTTATTAGCTAAATAAGTGAGCAAAACTTAGTACTATTACTTTTTTGTCAAGATCCCATGAACTTGGACATTTTTTCACATACGAAACATTGAACCCTGACTGAGAAAGAGACAGGGTTTGCATAGGTACTCCTTAAACAATCTGCTCTCCATTGACTAAAATATCTTCATTTCATTCTAACTTTATGATTTTTAAAAAATCCAGTTTGCCAACTTTTTTCTTACATTGTAATATTCAGCTATAAATTTTCCTTACATTGTAATAATTCCTATTTTTTCTGAGATATTACAATATTTATTTATTTTTAAACAGAGGGGAAGGGAGGGAGAAAGAGAGAAGCATCAATGTGTGTTTGCCTCTTGCACACCTCCTACTGGGGACCTGGCCTGCAACCCAGGCATGTGCCCTGACTGGGAACCAAACTGATAACCCGTTGGTTCACAGGCTGGCACGCAATCCACGGAGCCACACCAGCCAGGGCTGGACGCCAATATTCTTGAGTCCCAACTTAGAGTCCTTCAAGTTGATAAATAAAATGACAACCAAAGAATACATTAAAACTTATATTTGTAAATTTAGTGTAAATATAATGAACTCAGAACTGCCTAGTGACATCCAAATAAATATGGGCTCCATACAGTGCATGTATAAGCAAATATCCCATAGCACATGTTGACAAATAGCAAGGGACTTGGAAACATTGCTGTGGGTTTATTTCACCAGAAATCCATCCATTATCATTCTTTGCCTGCCTTTGAACATTTCATAAATCTACTGAAATAAACATACTGGAAGAAAAAAATCCCATTACCAGTGCCTGTCCTGAGTCTTGCCAAATGCATCATCTGATACTAGATGTCACATTACAGTACAATCCAATGAGCAGAAACATGTTTCAAAAACAGTTTGAGAGTAAGCAATCAATATTCACTTTTTGGATCCTAATGTATTTTTGTCAATGACTGCATGTAAAACTACTCACTGCAGGGAATTTTTCTATAAGTTTATGGATTAAAAAGTGGCAATTAGTTAACAAAAACTTGTTATTTTTACATAAGTAAAGATATGGGTTTTCACTGACAGGAAAAAAATTGTTGGGTTCTGCCTGGCTGGTGTAGCTCAGTGGATTGAGCGCGGGCTGGGAACCAGAGGGTCCCGGTTCGATTCCCAGTCGGGGCACATGCCTGGGTTGCGGGCCAGGTCCACAATGAGGACCATGTGAGAGGCAACCATACATTGCTCTTTCTCCCTCCCTTCTCCTCTCTCTGAAAATAAATAAATAAAATCTTTAAAAAAAAAATTGTTGGGTTCTACAGTTCGTTCTGGATTTCACAATTTCTAAGGCTATTTTATGGTAAGAATGATAAAAAGGTGTGAGGATAAATAAAATTTTCAACTGAGAAAAGACAGAAGATGAGAAGTATTATAACAGTTCATTTAATTATGAAACCTATTAAAAAGACCAAGAATATACTTGTGTAAATTATAAAGTACTTTTAAGTAAGACCCTTTCAGGTTGACAGTTTTTGAGGAAGGAAGTACCTTGGGGGGGAGCCTGTGTGCTTCATACTGATGTGATGCATGCGATGAAAAGAGTTTCTTTTTAATTCCTGGCACATATGGTATTGTACTAACAATTTAAATAGAACAAATAAATAAAAAGTTTAAATATTCCATTTAAGTAGATCATTCTTTTCACTGCATTTATGTGTTTTCTTGCTTGTCCTTGCCCATATGTTACATATATTCTTTCAATCACTCAAGAAATATTTGCTAAGCACCTATGTATGCCCACCACTGCTACAAACATCAGGAAAGCATCGTGAACAAGACAGAAAAAGATTTAGGAACCTGTTCTTGTGTATCTGACATTCTAGTATAATTTCAATAGACAATCAAACAAATAAAATAAAAGCAAAACATCAGTGAGTTATGATAAGAATAAATACATGGGATTTTATATATATACACACATATCTATGCATATATATAATTATAGCATAAATTTAAGTTGGAGCTCAGCTTTTTGCTATAACATTATCCAATAAACTCTTTTGCCCACTGCTATATAATTCCCCCCTCGTAACCAACAAGTATGATTTAATTTATCTGTTCATCAATATTTGTCGAGCACTAATAATATGCCAAGACTTATCTTAGACATGGGGGATACAGGTAAGCAAGCAAAAAAAAAATCTCATGGAACTTCCTTGTGTTACAGTATCGTGAATAAAGGATGACAAATTAGTACAGGTAGAGTTTCAAAATAGCTCATTAGAAACAACTCAATTTTATGTTAACACCATATAAAGATAAACGTTAATATATGAAGTATAGACTTTCATCCCAAGTCTAACTAATACTTTTATCCTTAATTTATAACTGATTGGTAAATATTTTCCACCTCCTAGCCTTGTCTACATAATAAGATACACTGGCTGGCTTAGTATATTATGGCTATGGTTTTAATGGGCTATATAATATTTCATTGAGTTATTATCTCATCTTATCCCACATTCTCTTGTTATTGGACAAATTCTTCCTAAACACCCCATCACTCTCGCTCATACACACAGATATTTGGGTTTTCTAGATAACATTATATGACTATGTTATATAATGCTATTTAACCCCATCCTGTCTCTGGTATGCCCGTTCAAAAGCAAACCCTGTCCTGAATGTCGTGTGTATTAGTCACATATAATAAAAAAAAATTATCACATATTATGCCTAAATTGTAATGGTGGTGGGTTGTACTTGCTTTTAAATTTTATTTAAAAATATTATTCCATATATTGTCACCTGGCCTTCACTTTTCTGACTCAACACGATGTTATAAAGATCCATTTGTGCTGTTGTACATGACTGTCGTTTACTCATTTTTTATCGCTCTATGATATTTTATTGTATGACTATGCTATAATTTATTTATCCATTCTCCTGGCTACGACCACTTATATTATTCATAGTTTTTGCTGTTATGAATAGAGTACATACCTCCTGGATAGATGTACTAGTATTTTTGTGTGTGTAGTGGGATATCTATGTAAGAGAAAAAAATTGTTGGATTGCAGGGTATAAAAATGTTCATTTTTAAAACACAATGCCAAAGTGGTGGAAAGTGATGGTACCAATTTTTATTCTCACCAGCAATATCTAAACACTTACATTGCTTTACAGTCTGTATAAGGCTTGGTAATTACAGACCTCTTAATTGTTGCTAATTGATCAGGTATAAAATAGTAATCTGATTCTAGTCTTCACTTGCATTTCCTAATTTCTAGAGAGGCTGAGAATCTCTTTTTCTGGGCATTTATTTAATCATTTGTAATATGCCTGTTTGCTCATTTTCTATTGCTTTCTGGTTCTTTCTTACTGATTTGTAGGCATTCTTTATATGCCTTTATATAAAGTTTTGATCCTTTGTGAATTATGTATTCCTGATTCATTTTCAATTACACGTGTGACAAGTATCTCCTAGATTATAGCTTGCATTAAATTTATCTTCCTTAAGGTGTCTTTTATTTTTTTATTTTTTTTTTAAATTTATTTTTTTTATTTAATTAATTTTTTTTGTTTAATTACAGTTATTTGCAGCCTCTCCCCTCCCCCCTCCCTTCCCCTCCCGTCCCAACCCCCCAACCTCCCTCCTCCCC
>PVJI01027554.1:0-17535 GCA_004026765.1 Micronycteris hirsuta
GGGGGGAAGTGGGGCAACTGTAACAGCATAATCAATAAAATATAGTAAAAAAAAAACAAAAAAACAACAAAAAACAACTTTAAAGAGGATTTTAGAATTGTGAAGAGAGGAACATGGTGACGAGATAGGCGGGAGCAGAGTCCACATCCCTATCCCCACTGGTGAAACACTGAGCCAATCTTCTGAGGAATAGAGCATAGAGCCAACAGTCAACAGTATTTCAGCATATATGAAGATTGGAGACCAAAATTATAGGGGACATTGAATGATAAGATGGTAAGGAGGGTGCTTTGGGACAATAAGGTCCCCAGGACCAGCATGTGAACCAGGGTTGGCTGAGCCCCAGGCCCAGTGCCCGCCGGGTCTGCTGCAAGATTCTTGGGAGAGAGCCAGGCTGGGCTGTGCCAGTGGCCAGGTGCTTGTTTGGACCAGTGGGCTTAAATAGGAAGAATTTTTCAAGAAGAAAAATAGAAAAAAAGAGGTACTTCACGGCTTTTCGGGGAATTCTCTGTAGCAGACTTCTGCCTCCTATACTCCTGACCACCCACAGTCCTGGGGTCAGTGCACACCTGGTGATCCACCAGCACACACTCCAGAACAACCTGGAAGGTGTGTAACCAGTGGCCCCTGACCGGGCAGTGACTCGCCTGAGCCCAATCCAGGGGAATCAGGGACTGTGCACACCCGGTGATCTGCGGCCTGGTGGCTATGTGCCCACACCCACTTCAGAAGCACAGGGGGTGCTGCACACCAGTCTGCAGAGCTCATGCCCATGGGTCCAGGGACAAAGCGCCTCCCACCAAGCACCTGCACCCAGAGCCTGGCAGGGCCAACTGGCTCTGTAGGAGAAAGGTGGAAGTGCCCCGCAGAGGGGAGCTGCAGTCCGCAGAAAGACTTGACTCAGCGGGGGGCTAAACTCTCCAGAAGGGGCACTGAGAGTCCCTAGCATCTAGGCCAGCAAAGAGCAAGAAGGTGATGTGTGAGTTGCCCATAATTGGTGCACCTCAAGGACAGCACAACTGCTGGACTAAAGGCCTAGGCTGGGCGCAGAAGGGCACCTAGGAACTGGACTGGAGGCTGGACAACAGAGAAGAGTGAATCTCAGGAAGGGAAAAAAGTGAAACCAATACCTTCCAAGCCTGAGGCAGCCAGGAAGAACAGAAGAACAGGCATGACAGGTATAAAGCCAGAAAAAGGAGTTTTTAAAAAATTCCTTCTTCCTTTCTGTCCATCATTCTTTTTTTATTCTTTCGTCATCACTTTCCTGTATTAGTTCATGTTCCTTCCCTCTTTTACTTTTTGTTTTTGTTTTAATTTTTATTATTTTTTAATTAAACTTTTTCCTTTAATTTTTTCTTCCTTTCTTTCCTTCTTTCTTTTTTATTCCTACTTCCTTCCTTTCTTCCTTTCCTTTTTTATTCTTTCTCTGTCCCCTCCTCTCCCCCCTTTTTTCTTCCTTTTTTTTTCCATAGGTGAGACATTAAAACCTAGCGTTGTGAAAAGACCAGAATAAGAGGCAAACAGGGGCCATCCCAAAAAAGAGACAGGGAAACAAATTTCACTTTGCTACTCCAGAGAACTTGCAAGGCGAGAGTGGTGAACAACAGTGCACTTCCTGAAAGAGGAAATCCACCAACAAAAGAACCACCAACAGAAAACAACAGAAGAAGGTGAAGGAGAGAGTGGAACCCACACTAACCTCAATACAGGACTGACCTCGAAATACAACCAATTGGAGAAATTACCCACAACAAACAATGGAAAAGAGTGAGAGAGAACCCTCAAAACCTTGTTCACACAGAAGAATCAGCTTCAAAACAATGTGTCCACACCTACACAACAGAATACAAGATGTGGTGGACGGAGTGGCCCTCAGTTAACCAGCTGGAGGAAAGGGCCCACCAAAGAAAGACCCAACAACAATCAAAACCCAAACACATACAGAGAGTCAACATAAATGACAGTCCAAGACCAGCGAGCTTAGGGGATTAAGGAGACTAAACCACTGAATCTCACAGGTCTTCTACTATAGAAGTTCATACCATAAACTCAGGGAGTCAGAACACATCAATTTAAGAACCAGAGGCTAAGAAGAAGAGTCTCACAAACAATGGAAAGACAGAGAAACAATCCCAAAATAAAAGGAAAGGAGGAAGCACCAGAAAGAATGATAAATGAAACAGAGGCAAGTCAAATATAAGATACTGAGTTCAAAGCATTGGTTATCAGAAAGCTCAATGAGCTAACAGAGAATTACCAGAAACTACAGAGAAACTACAATGAATTCAGTGCAAACTATATCAACATGAAAAAGGAAAAAGAAACTATCCATAAGGGCCAAGAAGAAATGAAGAATATAATTTCTGAACTTAAAAACACAGAAGAAACCAAAAGGAGGCTCAATGAAGCAGAGTGTCAGGTCAGTGAACTGGAGGACAAAGTAGAAAAAACAGCCAGAAAGAACAAGAAAAGGAAAAGAGGCTCAGAAGGAATGAAGAGGAATTAAGGGAAATGAAGAACAACATGAAACATAATAATATCCAAATAATAGGGATACCAGAAGGAGAAGAAGAAGAACAAGGGATAGAAAACCTGTGTGAAAAAATGATGGTAAACTTCCCTAATCTGAGGAGAGAAAAAGTCACACAAATCCAGGAAACACAGAGAGACCCAAACAAGAGAAACCCAAAGAGGTCCACTTCAAGACACATCATAATTAAAATGGCAAAATTCCAAGACAAAGAGAGAATCTTAAAAGCAGCAAGGCAGAAACAGGAAGTAACATACAAGGGATCCCTGATAAGGTTAGCAGCTGACTTCTCAATGGAAATGCTCCAAGCCAGAAGAAAATGGCAAGAAATATTCCAAGGAATGAGAACCAGAGGCCTGAAACTAAGGCTACTTTACATACAAGGCCCTCAATCAAGATAGAAGGCAAAATAAGGAGCTTCCTGGACAAAAGAAGTCTAAAAGAACTCAGCTCCATGAAACCAGCTCTGCAAGGGATACTAAAGGGACTACTTTAAGGAAAGAAAGGAAAAGGGAGAGAGATAGAGAGGAACACAGGTACAAAAAATGGCAATGAATAAGTACCTATCAATAATAACCTTAAACATAAATGGATTAAATGCTCCAATCAAAAGACATATAATAGCTGATTGGATAAGAAAGCATGACCCACACATATGCTGCCTACAAGAGACGTACCTCAGTACAAAAGACTTACACAGACTGAAAGTAAAGGGCTAGAAACAAACTGTCCAAGCAAATGGACAGGAAAAAGAAGCTGGGGAAGCAATACTCATATCAGACTAAATAGACTTCAAAAAAGGGCCATAAAGACAGACCAAGAAGGACACTTCATAATACTCAAGGGAAAAATCCACCAAGAAGACAGAAACATTGTAAATATGTATGCACCCAATATACGAGCACCGAAATGCATAAAGAAAATCTTGGAGGACTTCAAGAATGATATTGAGGACTTCCGGCAAGATGGCAGCATAGGTGAATGCGCCATGCCTCCTCGCACAACCAAACAAGGAAAAAAAAACAGAAATTTACCCAACCAAAAACAGCCAGATCTTACAGAAAATCGAACTGAGAGGAAGTCCGACAACCAAGGAATTAAAGAAGATACATTCATCCAGTCTGGTGAGCCCGGAGGAACAGGGCAGAGGGAGAGCGCTCGGTGACCCCGCAGCGAGCTGGTGAGCAGACGGCAGGACCGTGGTTGGAGAGGCGGTTCCCGCACGGCTGCAGCACACCGAGACAGGAGTGCCTGACCTAAGCGCGGCCAGCGCCTGACTCATCCAGACCCAGCGTGGCTGAGACTGGTGGGCCGGGCAGGTCCGCATTCATGGGCAGACAGACCGGGAGAGAAAGCAGTGCACAACCCATCGGCCCAGATTGAGAGCACCTGTGGGGGTGGAGTCCCCAGCAGGAGGAACTACCAGCCTCACAGGAGAGTTCGTTGGGGAGACCCGCGGGGGATTGGAGCTGTGTAGCCCGTCCACCGACTCCAGAGTGACCACCGGAGCCAGCTCAGAGGGGCTCGAATTGCTTGCAGGAGGCGGTGTGGGTGCAGAGAGCTGAGCAGGCGCCATTGTGCTCTTGGGTTTTGCCCCCACAGGCTACATTACAGGACAACTACGGGAGTTTCCCAGCCCAGGTGAACCCCAAGGCTCCGCCCTACTTACAGTAACAGACACACCCAAGGGAAAAAATGGCCCAAAGAAAGGAACACATCAAAGCTCCAGAACTAACCAACCAAGAGATAGCCAACCTATCAGATGCACAGTTTAAAACCCTCGTAATCAGGATGCTAACAGAATTCGACGAAAAATTATCGAAATTGCTTGAACAATTGAGGAGAGATCTGCAGGGAACCAATAGGGATAAGAAGGAAACTGGGACTCAAATCAACAGAGTGGACCAGCAGAAAGAAAAAAACAGCCAACCAGAAAAGAATGAAGCAACAAGAATTTAAAAAATGGAGGAGGGGCTCAGAAACTTCTAGGACATCTGTAAACGCCCCAACATACGGATCATAGGGCTGCCAGAAGGAGAAGAAGAAATCCAAGGAATTGAAAAAATAATTGAACACATAATGATGGAGAATTTCCCAAAGCTGGTGAAGGAAATAGACTTTTGGGAAGTCCAGGAAGCTCAGAGAGTCCCAAAGAAGTTGGACCCAAAGAGGAACACACCAAGACACATCATAATTACATTACTGAAGATCAAAAATAAGGAAAGGATCCTAGAAGCAGGAAGAGAAAAGGAGACAGTTACTTACAAAGGAATCCCCATAAGACTGTCAGCTGATTTCTCTAAAGAGACCTTACAGGCAAGAAGGGGCTGGACAGAGGTATTCCAAGTCATGAAAGGCAAGGACCTACATCCAAGAATACTCTATCCAGCAAAGTTTGTATTTAGAATGGAAGGGCAGAGAAAGTGCTTCTCAGATAAGGCCAAGTTCAAGAAGTTCATCACCACTCAGCCTTTATTGTATGAAATGTTAAAGGAAGTTATATAAGGTATGGAGGAACATCAACAGGGGAGTGGTAGGGGGAGAGGGTGGGAATGGGGCACAGAACAGGTAGCATATGGGAGGTAGACAACAGACAGGGAGAGGTTAAGAATAGTATAGGAAGTGCAGAAGCAGAAGGACTTATGTGTATGACCTATGGACAAAACTAAAGGGTGGGGAAAGTGGGGTAAGGGGGTGGGGGGCAAGAAGGGGAGAAAAGTGGGACAACAGTAACAGCATAATCAATAAAATATAGTTAAAAAAGAATGATATTGATAGCAACACAATTATAGTAGGGGACTTCAACACCCCACTGTCAAAAATGGACAGATCTACCAAAGAAAACATCAACAAAGATATTGTGGCATTGAACAATGCCCTAGATGAAAGGGACTTAATTGATATATATATAGAGAGAGAGCCTTTCACCCCAAAGAAGATAAATACACATTCTTTTCAAATGCACATGGAATATTTTCAAAGACAGACCATATGATAGGACACAAAACAAGCCTCGACAAATTCAAGAAAACTGAAATCATATGAAGTATTTTCTCTGACCACAAGGGACTGAAATTAGAAACAAACACCAAGGAAAACCCCCCAAACACTCAAAATCATGGTGATTGAATAGCATGAGATTAAACAATGAGTGGGTCAAGAATGAGATTAGGGAGAAAATCAAAAAGTTTCTAAAAACAAATGAAAATGCACTCACAACAACGCAAAACCTAAGTGACACAGCGAAGACAGTTCTGAGAGGGAAGTTCATAGTGATACAGGCCTACCTAAAAAAGATAGAAACATTTCAAACAAACAACCTAACCCTATGCCTACAAGAATTGAGGAACAACACAAAAATAAAGCCCAGAGTAAGTAGAAGGAAGGAAATAACCAACATCAGAGCAGAATTAAATTACATAGAAACTAAAAGCACAATTCTAAGGATCAATGAATCCAGGAGCTGGTTCTTTGAAAAGATAAACAAAACTGACAAGCCTTTAAGCAGGCCGATCAAGAAAAAAAGAAAGAAGACCCAAATAAACACAGTCAGAAATGAAAGAGAATAGATTACAACTGACACCACAGAAATACAAAAAATTGTAGGAAATTACTACCAATAACTGTATGCCAAGAAATATGAAAACCTAGGTGAAATGGAAAAATTTCTAGAAAAATATAATCTTCCAAAACTCAGTGAAGAAGAAGCATAAAACCTGAACTGACCAAAGCAGCAGACGAAATTGAAGCAGTCATCAAAAAACTCCCAACACACAAAACACCTGGACCAGATGGTTTCACAGGAGATTTCTACAAAGCATTTAAGGAAGAGCTAACCCCTATCCTTCATAGACTGTTCCAAAAAATTGAAAATTTTGGAAGACTCCCAAACTCTTTTAATGAAGCCAGCATCATCCTAATCCCAAAACCAGCTAAAAACACAACAAAGAAAGAAAACTTCAGGCCAATGTCGCTGATGAACATAGATGCTAAAATCCTCAACGAAATATTGGAAAACCACATCAGCAACACATTAACCAGATAATACACCATGATCAAGAGGGATTCATCTCTGGGATGCAAGGATGGTATAATATTTGCAAATCAATAAACGTAATACATCACATAAACAAAAGCAAAGACAAAAATCGCATGATCATATCAATAGATGTGGAAAAAGTATTCGATAAGGTACAGTACACACTTATGATGAAAACACTCAGCAAAGTGGGAATAGAGGGAGCATTCTTCAACATAATAAAAGCAATGTATGAGAGACCTACAGCCAACATCATACTTAATGGGCAAAAACTAAGTTCTTCCCCACTAAGATCATGAACAAGACAAGGTTGTTCACTATCACCACTTCTATTCATTGTAGTATTGGAAGTGTTAGCCACAGCAACCAGACAGGAAAAAAATAAAAGGCATCCAAATTGGGAAGGAGGAAACAAAACTGTCATTGTCTGCAGATGACATGATAGTGTACATAGAAAATCCTGTAGACTCCACCAAAAAACTGCTCCACCTAATAAATGAATTAGGCAAAACAGCAGGATACAAAGTCAATATCCAGAAATCAAAAGAATTTTTGCATACCAACAATGAAACCTCAGAAGCAGAAATCAGGAAAAAAAAAATCCCACTTGATACAGAAACAAGCAAAATTCCTAGGAATAAACCTAATCAAGGAGGTAAAAGACCTGTACTCAGAAAACTACACAACAATGAAGAAAGAAATCAAGGAAGGCACAAACAAATGGAAACATATGCCATGTTCATGGATTGGAAGAATTAACATCATCAAAATGTCCATACCACCCAAAGCAATTTAGAGATTCAATGCAATCCCTATCAAAGTACCAATGGCATAATTCACAGATAGAGAACAAACACTTCAAAAATTTATATGGAACCATAAATGACTCCCCAGGTATCTGCTGCAATTTTGAGAAAGAAGAGCAAAGTAGGAGGGATCACAATACCTGATATCAAACTGTATTAGAGGGCTACTGTCATCAAAACAGCCTGGTACTGGCATAAAGACAGACAGATAGACCAATGGAACAGAATAGAAAGCCCAGAAATAAACTGAAGTCTCTATGGCCAATTAATTTTAGACAAAGGGAGCAGCAGGATAAAATAGAGTAAAAATCCCTTCTTCAACAAATGGTGTTGGGATAGCTGTACAACTACATTAAAAAAAATGAAACTCGAAAACCAACTTACACCATACAGAAAAATAAATTCAAGGTGGATAAAAGATTTAAATATAAGTTGTTACACCATAAAAGTCCTAAAGAAAAACATCTGTAGGAAAATCTCAGACATTGTATGCAGCAACATCTTCACTGATATGTTCCCTAGAACAAGGGACATAAAGGAAAGAATAAACAAATGGGACCTCATAAAAATATAAAGCTTCTGCATGGCTAAAGAAAACAGTATTAAAATAAAAAGAGAACCAACCATATGGGAAAACATATTTGCCAATGATACCTTGGACAAGGGTTTGATCTCCAAAATATATAAAGACCTCATATGACTCCACTCCAGGAAGACAAAAAAAAAAAAAAAAAAACAATTAAAAAATGGGAAAAAGACAGACACTTCTCCAAGGAAGACATACAGATGGCCCAGAGACATATGAAAAGATGCTCAGCATCACTAGCCATCAGAGAGATGGAAATGAAAACCACAATGAGATACCACCTCACATCGGTTAAAATGGCCATCATAAACAAAGCAACAGATAAGTGTTGGAGAGGATGTGGAGAAAAGGGAACCCTAGTGCACTGTTGGTGGGAATGCAGACTGGTGCAGCCACTGTGGAAAACAGTATGGAATTTCCTCAGAAAAATAAAAATGGAACTGCCTTTAGACCCAGCAATTCCAATGCTGCGATTATACCCTAAGGGCCCTGAAAAACCAATTCAAAAGAACCTCTGCACTCCAATGTTCATAGCAGCACAATTCACAATAGCCAAGTGCTGGAAACAACCTAAGTGCTCATCTACAAATGAATGGATCAAAAAACTATGGTACATATACACAATGGAATTCTACGCAGCAGAAAGGAAGAAGGAGCTTATACCCTTTGCAATGGCATGGATGGAATTGGAGAGCATTATGCTAAGTGAAGTAAGCCAGGCGGTGAGGGACAAATACCATATGATCTCACCTTTAACCAGAACATAATCAACAAAAGCAAAAAGCAAGAAAAACTTAACCAGAGACATTGAAATTAAGAACAATCTAACTTTAGCCAGGGGGGAGGGGAGAGAGCACAATGGGGAGAAGGGTTTTCAGGAACCACTATAGAGGACACTTGGACAGAACCAAGGGCAGGGAGGGAAGCAGGGAAGGGAGATGGGCTTGGAGGGGGAGGGTAGGGTAGAGTATGCGGACAACTGTAATTGAACAACAATAAAGTAAAAAAAAAACAAAAAAGAAACTATGGTACATTTATAGAATGGAATTACTTCCATTCTAAATGATAGCTTTGCTGGATAGAGTAATCTTGGATGTAGGTCTTTACCTTTCATGACTTTGAATACTTCTTTCCAGTCCCTTCTTGCCTGTAAGATTTCTTTTGAGAGGTCATCTGTCTTATGGGCACTTCTTTTTAGGTAACTCTCTTTTCCTGTTGCTTCTTTTAAGACTCTCTCCTTATCTTTAGTCATGGGTAACTTAATGATGATGTGCCTTGGTGTGCTCCTCTTTGGGTGCAATTCCTTTGGGACTATCTGGGGTTCCTGGACTTCATGGAAGACTGTTTCCTTCACCTGATTCGTGAAGCTTTCCTTCGTTATTTGTTCAAATATGTTTTCAACTTCTTGCTCTTGTTCTTCTCCTTCTGGCACCCCTATGATTCGGATGTTAGAGTGCTTAAAGTTGTCCCAGAAGTTCATAAGCCTCTGCTCATTTGTTTGAATTCTTGCTTCTTCATTCTGTTCTAGTTGGATGTTTATTTCTTCCTTTTGTTCCAAATCATTGATTTGAATCTTGGTTTCCTTCCCTTCACTGGTGGTTCCCTGTATATTTTACTTTATTTCACTTTGGGTAGCCTTCATTTCTTCCTTCATTTTGTGACCAAACTCATTCAGTTCTGTGAGTACCCTGATTACCAGTATATCTGAACTCTGCATCAGATAGATTGGCTATCTCCTCATTACTTAGTTCTTTTTCTGGAGTTTTGATCTACTCTTTAATTTGGGCCATATTTATTTGTCTCAGTGTACCTGTTATGTTATAAGGGGGCATGACCTTAGGTTTTGCCAGGGTGTAGCATCCCTTTCATGCTGCATTGTGGCGCTGTCTATGGGGGAGGGTCAGAGAGGGAACAATGACGATCACCTGCTCCACTCTAGCCCCACTTTCCAATGAACTCTATTGTGTGAGACTGGGAGTTTCTCCTACCATGGGAACCCCTGCAGTAGTTTACAGCTAGCTTTGAGTCTTTATTTTCCTGTTCTGCCAGCCCAGCCTTGCCCACACAGCCTGCAATCTTGCTGCAAGTCCTCTCAGCCAGCCATGCCTCACCCGCCCATGCAGTCTGCTGTCTTGCTAGGAGTCCTCTCAGCCAGCCCTGTCTTGCCCACGCAGTCCCCTGCCTTGCTGAGTGTCCTCTCCACTGGGCTGCCCATCTCCCATCTCTGCCCCTCCTACCAGTCTGGGTGAATGTTTCTTTAACTCTTTGGTTGTCAGAGTTCCATGTAGTTTGATTTTCTGGCATTTCCGGTTGTTTATTGTTTTTATATTAGTTGTTACCCTTCTTTTGGTTGTGTGAGGAAGCAAAGTGTTTATAACTATGCCTCCATCTTGCCCAAACTCACAAATTTTTTTTGGCGATGCACTAAAAAAGAGGAAGGAACAAATGACAAAAATCCAGAGCAATTAATTCTATATGGAGTTGTGTGTGTTTGGGAGTCTATATGTGTTATTTATTTAAGAGTAGACTCTCCAACATAGTTTTCTTTTTCTAAGTTGAAGTGTAAATAAATAACAGAAGTTAGACAAATGAACAAGGGCTGGGAAGATGGGAATGAGTTCAGGACAGATGGAACAGCATATGCCAAGACCAGAGATTAAAAAGAACATGACACTTTTAAGCAACTGAAAATAATTAAATATAAGGAGCATACAGCATGGGGAAAAGTAAGTTTACAGTAGTGAGTATGTAAAACATAGTTTATTCTTATTTATTAACTGCTATATTATTTTTCATACCATCTACTGTAAACATACTTTTGCCCCACTCTGTATAATCCAGTGGCATTAATAAAATATTTGAGGGTGGAGGGAGAGAAGCAGGGACCAGATCATATCTTACAAACAATCTTGTGAGTTTGAGCCTTATCCTAAGGGTAATGGAAAACCATCAAAGGCTGAGGCAGGGAAAGGACATAATCATATTTATGTTTTATAAAGGTTATCTGGGGAAGTCTACAATGATGGAGGATTATGTGGAAGCTGCACAAACCTCCTCCCAGGACCCAACTGGAATTACAACTAAATTGTAGAGAAATCATCCTGAATCGCCACCTGAATAGTAGCTGGAGAGAAGCCTTATAAACAAGGACAGACAGAAGTAACAACTTCACCACAATGTGACTGGTAGGGAGTGTGGAGGCAGTGCAAGAGTGCTGGCTGGGCTCCCACAGGTGGCAGCTGAAGTTCCAGAAGGATATTTCAGTGGCTGTGGGGCTTCCCTTGAGAAGTGTGAACTCTATAACCCAAGATGGGCTTCCCAACATATAGCACTGGAGTTTGGAAAGAGGCTTGATAACACCCAGATGCAAAAACAGGGGGTTTCTGCATGCCAGAGAGAGAAGAATGGAGATGCAGGGAGCTTCTTTTTTTAAAAAAAGAAAAAAATATTTATTTATTTTAGGCAGAGAGAAAGGGAGAGAGAAAGAAGGAGAGAAACATCAATGTGCGGTTGTCTCTCATGTATCCCCTACTACTGGGGACCTGACTTGGCCAGCAACCCATGCATGTGCCCTGACTGGGAATTGAACCAGTGACCCTTTGGTTCACAGGCTGGCACTCAGTTCACTGAGCCACACCAGCCAGGGAAGGGAGCTTCTTAAAGGGTACTTTAAGAAGCAATGCAAAAAATTCCACTTGTACTCACTTACCCTGGTCTCTGGCAGAGGGAGGGCATAGTGGACTAAAGACATGTAGGGAGAGTTTGGGGCTGGTGTCTTGGGGGAGAGAACTGAAGGGAACAACCACCATGATCCCTGTGCTGAGTCTCTACCCATACTGCATAAACCATCTCTCTCTGGCAGAACACTCCCTTCCTAGTGGCATCAATATGAAGGGAAGCAATAGCCCTGCCTGCAGAAACTACTGTGCCGCAGTCTGTGGAGCTTAGGCCAGACTGCAGAACACAGCCTGAGACTATGACAGTGACTAAGTTTAACAACTAAGATGGAACTCTGGGAGCTGAAACTTTAGCTAATTCACCCCTGGGCTTGGTGCTGGTAAAAGCCATCCTTGGTGTGCAGACTAGTTCTTTCTGCACACATCCAGGCCCAGAAAAAGCCACAAGCTGTGGATCAATGAAAGCTCCAAACAGGTTGTCCAGGGCCAACCATAGGCAGAGTCTGATATAGGTCTGTACCAGAGTCTTTGAACATCTGCCTAATACATGGGAACAGAACACGAAGAGGTAGACAAAATGGAAAGACAAAGAAACAGACCCCAAATGAAAGAACAAGAGAATTCTCCAGAAGAAGAACTAAATGAAATGGAGGCAAGCAATTTATCAGATATAGAGTTTAGAGTAATGATTATAAGGATATTCTACAGCATGAAAAAACATAGAGACCACAAAAAGGACCTCTCAGAAATAAAGAATGCAATATAGGAACTGAATAATATACTGAAAGTAGAAAATAGTTGGTTAGATGAAGCAGATGATTGAATTAGCAATTTGGAAGAAAGGTAGAAAAAATCACCCAAGCTGAGGAGCAAAAAGAGAAAAAGAATTAAAAAGAATGAGGAGAGCTTAAGAAACCTTTGGGACAACATAACATGTAAAAATATACTTATCATGGGAATACCAGAAGTAGAAGAGATTGAGCAAAGAATGAATAACCTATTTGGAGAAGTAAAGACTGAAATCTTCACTAGTCCAGTGAAAGAAAAGGACACAAAGGCCCAGAAATCACGGAGAGTCCCAAACACAATGGACCCAATGAGGCCTACACCAGGACACCTGAAAATTAAAATGGAAAAGCTTAAAGACAAAGAGAGAATCCTAAAAGCCACAAGAGGAAAGCACATAGTTACCTACAAGGGAGCTCCAAATAGACTATCATCTAATTTCCCAACAGAAACACTTCAAGACAGAAGGGACTACCATGAAATATTCAATGTGATGAAAAGCAAGGACCTACAACTAAGACTACCTTACCCAGCCAAGCTATAATTTAAAACTGCAGGAGAAATAAAGAGCTTCTCAAAGAGAAGCTAAAGGAGTTTGTTAACACCAAACCAGTACTGCAACAAATGTTAAAAGGCTTGCTTTAAGGGGAAAAAGAAAAAAAAAAGATAATTAAAACAGAGGAAAATAGTTTAAAATAAAATGTCTATAAATTTGTATTTATCAATAATCACCTTAAATGTAAATGGCTTAAATGCTACAACAAAAAGTCATAGGGTAGCTGAATGGATAAGAAAACAAGATATATATATATATATATATATATATATATGATATAGATATGTTGTTTCCATGAGACACACTTCAGATTGAAAGATACACATACATTAAAAGTAAAAGGATGGAAAAAGATATTTCAGGCAATTTCAAAGGAAAAAATGTTTGGGTAGCAATACTTATATCTGACAAAATAGACTTTAAAACAAAGGCTACAGTAAGTAGTAAGAGACTCAGCAGGCCACTACATAATGATAAAGGGGGCAATCCAACAAGATGATAAACCCTGGTAAACATTTATGTACCTAACACAGGAGCACCTAAATATGTAAAGCAAATCTTGATAGATATTAAAGGAGAGAATGATAGAAATGCAGTCATCATAGGAGGTTTTAAAATCCCATTTACTTCAATAGATCGATCTGCATAAGTGAATGAGAATCATAAATGGTAGGTTGAAAACAAACAGGAGGAAGTTAAGAATAGTATAGGAAATGGAGAAGCCAAAGAACTTATATGTACAACCCATGGACATGAACTAAGGGAAAGGAATGCAGGTAAGAGGGGGGTGCAGGGCAGGGGGAATAAAGAGGGGAAACGGGACAGCTGTAATAGCATACTCAATAAAATATATTTAAAAATGTTTAATTAAAATTTTTTAAACTTCAAAAAAACTCAAATAAACAATTTAACTTCACACTTACAGGTACTTGAAAAAAAACAAAATATAAAACCTAAAGTGAGTAAAAAGAAGATAATAATAAAGATCAGAGAAGAAATAAACAAAGTAGTTTAGAAAATGGTACAAAAAATCAATGATTCCAAGAGTTGCTTCTTTGGAAAAATAAACAAGATTGACAAATCTTTAACCAGACTCATCAAGAAAAAAACGAAAGGGCCCAAATAAAATCAGAAATGAAAGAGGAGTAATAACAATTGACCTCAAAGAAAGACAAAGGATTCTAAGAAAATATTATGAACAACTATATGCCAACAAATTGAACAATGTGGATGAAATGGATAAATTCCTAGAGATATACAGTCTTCTAAAACTAAATAAGGAAAAATCAGAGAATCTGAATAGACAGATTACATGTAGTGAAATTGAAGCAGTAATAAAAAAAAAATCCAAACAATAAAAGTTCTGGACTGGATGGCTTCACACTGATTTTTATCAAGCATTCTGAGAACAACTAATACCATTCCATCTTAAACTATAAGTGGAACCTGATCAACAAAACAAACAAGCAAACAAAATGTAACCAGAAACATTGAAATAAAGAACAAACTGACAGTAACCAGAGGGGAGGGGCAGGGGATAATGGAGGAAAAAAGGGGAAGGGTCATCAAGGAACCTATAAAAAGGACACATGGACAAAGCCCAAGAGGGGTAAGAAGTGGAGACAACTGTACTTGAACAATAACAAAAGAAAAAACACAACAATAACAACAAAAATAATAATAAAGCATAATACACTGAAAAAAAATAAAGAGGAGAGAAACCTGTCAAGCTGATTTTATGAAGCCAGCATTATCCTCATTCCATAACCAGATATAGACACTCCAAAAAAAAAAAAAGAAAATTACAGGCCAATCTCTGTGATAAACATACTTGCTAAAATCTTCAAGAAAATATTAGCAAACTGAATACAGAAATACATAAGAAAGGTAATACACCATGATCAAGTGGGATTTATTTTAGGAATGCAAGGTTGGTACAACTTTTCCAAGTCAAAAATGTAATTCCCCACATAAACAAAATGAAGGCTAAGAACCACATGATCATATCAACAGTTGCAGAAGAAGCATTTGTGAAAATCCAGCACCCATTTATGATAAAAACTTTCAGCAAAGTGGGAATAAAATGAACATATCTAATAGAGGAACAAACATAATAAAGGCCATACATTACAAACCCACTGCCATCATTATACTCAATTGGCAAAAACTATAAGCATTCCCCTTAAGATTGGAAACAAGATAGGGATGTCTGCTTTCACCTCTTTTATTCAACATAGTACTGGAAATCCTAGCCATAGTAATCAGAGCAGAAGAAGAAATAAAAGACTTCTGAGTTGGAAAGGAAGAAGTAGAACTGTCATTGTTTGCAGATGACATGATACAGTACATAGAGAACCCCGAAGAAAGTACTATGACTGAATAATGAATTCAGCAAAGTAGCAGGATACAAAATTAATATATAGAACTCAGTTGTATTTTTATATGCCAATAATGAACTACATAAAGGAAAATTAAGTAAACAATCCCATTCATGATTGCTTCAAAAAGAATAAACTATGCAGAAATAAACCTGACCAAGGATGTAAAAACCTGTACTCAGAAAATTATAAGAAACTGAGGAAAGAAAGTGAAGAAGATACAAATGACTGGAAGCACATAACATATTCATAGATAGGAAGAATTAACATCATTAAACTGTCCGTGCTACACAAAGAAATCTATAGATTTAACACATATATTATCAAGATTCCAATGTCATAGTTCATGGAACATAAGCAAATATTTCTAAATTTATATGGAACCACAAAATGCTCTGAATAGCAACAGCAATCCTGAGAAAGAAGAACAAAGTTGGAGGAATTATGCTACCTAATATCAAACTATACTATAAGGCCATAGCTATCAAAATAGTATGATACAGTCGTAAAAACTGAAACATAGGTCGATGGAACAAAATACAGAGCCCATATATAAACACACACCTTTATAGTCAATTAATATTTAACAGAGGAAGCAAGCATATACAATGGGCTAAAGATAGTTCATTCAATAAATGTTATTAAGAAAATTGGACTGAGATCAAATAGGGGGAAAGATGGTGGCGGAGTAGGAGGGAGTGGGATCGGCTTCCTCCAGCCCACTGGTGGGATATCTGACTGATTTTCTGAGGAGCGGAGAGATCGCCCAGCTTTATTTCAGGAAGATTGGCGACCAGGATTGCGCATAAAACTGAAAGATCAGCCGGTAGGGAGTCTGCTTCGGAGGGAAGGGACTCGTGGGGAACCGGGAGGACTTGGGATCCAGTCGCAGCAGCTTCCTGGTTTGTTCCAGGATCCGTGGGAGGGAGCTGGATTGGGGTGTGAGAGTTGCCAAAGCAGGCACGCATGTCTGTTGGGAGAGCCTTGGTCCCCAGCAGTCCGGAGGTCGGTGTGTACGTGGGGACTGGTCTGCAGAGGCTGGCGATCCCAGTGGGAGGAACTCGAGATTGAACTGAACGGGAGACCCAGGTCCAGAACTCCGGGACCAGGCGTGCACCCAGTGAAGCCAGTCAGGGGCGGCTGGGGGTGGTGCTAGACCGAGCGCCCAAGCCTGCAGCTTGCATGACCCGAATCCAGAGAAAAAAGCAGTCAACAAATACAGGGGCGTGGAGCTCATTCTGGGAGGGCCTGAGACACAACCCAGCACTGTGATTGAAGACCTGCAGTGTAGACTCCTTCCGTGGGAGAAAAACATCAAACCCCACTGAAGGGAGACACAGACCTCACAAACTCTGACTTAGGGTGGGGATCAGGAAGCCCAGAGGAGGTGCTAAGAATTCCTAGCAACTCGGCTGGAGGCAGGAGAGCAGCTAAGAGTGCAGCCGAGGAAGAAAGCCGGGGAAGTCTGATATCTTCCCAGACTATCGCAGCCCTGACCAGACTCTGTTGAAGCCAGCCAACAGAAGTCTTTTTTTTCTTCTTTCTTCTGTTTTCTCTATGTTTCTTTGTTTGTTTTTCCCCACCCTTCTTCCTATCGGTCCTTCTATATTTTTTAACTCCTTCTACATTCCCTTCATATGGTATTCCTAGTTTTCTCTTCTTTTTATCTCATATTTTTATTATATTTTATTTTATGTTATTTGAGTATTATTTTTTCTTTATCTTTCTTTTTCCTTTTCTTTTGCTTTCTTTGCCTTCTTTTTCTCCCTTCCCCTCTCTTCTTTATCCACAGGTGAGACATTAAAACCTGGAATTGTGAAGAGAATAGAGTGGGACCCAGACAAGAGTCAACCCAAAAACCAGAGACAGTGACAAAAAATTAACTTTGCTGCTCCAGAGAACTTGTCAGATCAATTTAAGAATCATAGGCTAGCAAGAAGAATCCCACAAACAATGGGAAGACAAAGAAACGATCCTTAAATGAAAGGAAAGGAGGAAGCCCCAGAAAGAATGATAAATGAAACAGAGGCAAGCCAACTATCAGATATTGAGTTCAAAGCATATGTTATCAGGCAGCTCAAGAAACTCAAGAAGCTTGATGAACTCACAGAAAACTACCAGAAACTACAGGGAAACTATAATGAACTCACTGAAAACTATGTCAACATGAAAAAGGA
>PVJI01027555.1:0-17551 GCA_004026765.1 Micronycteris hirsuta
GATAATGCAGAAAGCCTTTGACTGGGGGAGGTGGAGGAAGAGCTGTCACCGAGTCCTGGGACTTACGGTACAGTGCACACGTGCACACACCCGAGCGCTGACAGCACTGGGCCGTTCTCAGAAACGCTACTTGAACCGATTAGTAGCCACTGTCACCCACCAAATTACAATAGAAAAGCCTCTTATGAAACAGAGTCCAGGTATTCACAGGCATTGTAGAATCAATCATTCCAAAGTTCTTCTCAATTTTCTTAGAAAGTCTTCAAAAAATATAATTTAGAATATGGCAATCCACATCTTTCTTAGGTCACACTTAACCAGCCACCTCGGTCCTTCAGAAATGTGCCACTGACTTTGGCAGCCCAGCCCCTGAGGTGCCACAACATACCGGACTGTTAGAGAGTCTCACTGCTGACTGCTGACAGGAGAGCAGGCCCTTCACACCCTTCTGGGATTGCCTGTCCTCAGAGATTCAGGCTCTCTGCATTGAGTGGTTCCACATATTTCAAAGGGATGTGTAGGCAGGAGTCAAAAAACACATGTCCACCTTCACTTGAGGCCTGGAGGTGTGCAGCAGCCTGAACCCAGAAACAGGTTATTGAGGTTTAATCATTGACAGAAACTGGCTCTCCTGTGCTGAGCCACCAGAGAGAGTGGCACTTGTCAGCAGCTGAGGGTCCACAGAAGGCTTTGTTCACCGTTCTGCAAGTCAGTCACCATGGGCCACTCCCCACAGTTGCCCAGTTGGGATGTGGCTCCACAGGTGAACACAGTAGAAACGTCCTCCGAAGGCATCCAAGGGCAATGGGCTGCAATTGTACCAGGGGTCCAGACCTAGAATGCTCTTGGCAACAATTTCAGCCTCTGCAGGCAGCCCAGAACCCCTCTTCCAAGCGAGCACCCTGCCATCCACACATCTGGAGGCAGCTGAGGGAACAGCCAGTGATGGCAAGGCCCAATGTCACAGTGTTTCTGAACCAAAGTGTGGTTCAGCTGCCTGCTGCCACGAAGTGGCAATTTCAAGAGGCAGAGGCTGGTGAGAAAAAAAAAAAAACAACTTATTTATTTGCATGCTGAATAAGATGGGAAAATGGGGAACTCCCCATCTGAAAACTCATCTCCTCCGCGAAGTCCATACAAAACCCAACTCTGCTTAACAACACCAAAACAAATGGCAGTGTCCAGAATACCTGGTTCATTTAAAGTACCATGCTTTGGAATGCCATGTGGTGGCTAAGTGGTCATCCAGGTAGCTTAGTTTGTACCCAGCTGTGCTGGCTTGAGGCTCTCTACTGCAGGCTGCATGTTGTGCCAGTGCCACCAATAGCCATGTGTCTTCTGCTACATTAAGGTCCTATATTCTTGGGTCGGAGGGCCAGAGAGCATGTGAACCCACTGGCACCTGCTCCACCAGGCCCACAGGTGAGACAGAGACTCCTTCCTGGAGGCCAAGGGGCATGTGACTGCTAAGATCACATGGGCCATGGAGAGGACAATCCAGAACACCCTCTGAGCATGCCTTGAGCAGTAAGCCACAAGCCAGAGAGAGATCTCTTTGTTCCCCTGGGGTATATTAGTTTGGGCATGGGATGGATCAGGTGCTTTCTTAGAATGATGATTAGCCTGGCTGGTGTAGCTCAGTGGATTGAGTGCGGGCTGCGAATCAGAAGGTCCCGGTTCAATTCCCAGTCAGGGCACAAGCCTGGGTTGCAGGCCAGGTCCCCAGTGAGGGCCATGTGAGAGGCAACCATGCATTGCTCTTTCTCCCTCCCTTCTCCTCTCTCTAAAAATATATACATAAAAAAATCTTTAAAAAAATGATGATTAACTTGCTGAACTTTCACATCTTTGGATGGGTCCACCTCCCAACCAATCCCTGCTTTCCCCTGGCTACACTGGCGGGCCTCTTTGGTTTAGAATCATTCCCTGTCATTTAAACTTCCATTGCTGTTGTGCCTGCCTTCCCCTGGTCCCACCCCCAATCTGCTACAGAAGCAGGTAAGAGGGTTTTTCCTCACCTATCCAATTAACATGCTAAACTTGCGGGTGCTCAGTGTAAGAACTTCCTCCTGCTGACACTTGCCCAGGGATAGGGGAGCATGTGTTTAGTTACCCAGGAAACATGGCCCACCCAGAGGGACATGCATTGCCTCGCATGGCCCTGGGAAGTTCTCAATCTGCTCTGGCAGTCCCTGCTTCCTTGTCTGCTCCCAGTGGTCTGGGCAGCATGTCTATCAGTGTCAGTAGTGGTAGACTGCGTTTTGGTCCTTGAAGTCCTGGCACTGGTCAACAGGAGAGGCTGGTAGGCCAGCACCTAGGCGTCCTTACCAGGTAGTAAGAGGGCTCATTGTCCAAGCAATCAGCCAGCACATCTGGACTGTGAGCTAAGTCTAAGCGCAGAGTGTGGTGCATGCACCCCGGGCAGAACTGAACAGGCACAGTGAGGTGGGGCCATGAAGACCCAGCCCTGGAGGACCTGTGCCTTGGCATGCACACTGACAGGACCAATTTGCTGCTTTCTATCATGTCAGAGTCCACAAGGCCAGATGGCCTGCACAGGGACAGCTGAGCCCACAGCAGCCAATGGCTATCGAGCACCCAATCACCGGGCACAGCTGTGGTTGCAGGCCCAGCTCAGGCGGCACTAACTGCTGCCCGAGTGCAGAATCTCATCTTAGAACCTGGAGGCTTTGGGTCACAGAGGTGACCCAGGAACCAGCTGCTCTGGGTCCTGCTGGGTTGGAAGAGCCACTGTCAGTCTCAGCTTCCAGGTGCTCAGGGGCTCCTCATGCTGGGCAGCTTTGGCCCTCAACGTGAGTACTTTCTGGCAGCCAAAGAGGCTCCTTCCCCATAGATTCTTCCATATGATAAATATCCTGTGGGCAACAACTTATTGATTCAAGTTATATTTTGCTAAAATCAGTGCCTTTCCTATCTTTCATATGTTATTGGCCATTTTTACTTCTGTGAATTGCCTGTTCATATTTATTTTCATCTTGGAATGTTTGTCTTTTTGTTTGTGATTTGTAAAATTTCTCACTATACATTGATACCAACCTTTCTCTGTTATGTGTGTTACAAAATAAATTAGAGGAAACTTAAGCCTATATGCATGATTTAACATTATATTCTATTATGGCACTATGTTGCTTCTGTTTTTCTTTAAAATTGTTTCAAATGTCTAGAAGAGTTACATGGAAAATCAGTGATAACATTGTCCTATAAGTCCCCCACCATTGAAGTTTTAATTTGTTTTAAAAATAAATCCATGCCTTAGCCTGGAGAATGTTCATTGTGAGACTTATATATTGTTCTTCTTGACCAAAAAAGACAGGCATTTTTTGCTAGCCTGGAAAATGTCACAAGCGGTGCATATGTTTTAGGAGGGCTTTGAGAATCCTTGTGTTTTGACTTTCCTATTTGAATAAAATTTACATGAGCTTTTGCATTCTTTGCGTTGCTATTGATTATGGTCAGTCATATTGTTCCTATGTTTAAAAAAAAGAGGTGATAGTATAGTTTTGTTGTCATGCCAAAGGATTGAATGATTTTATATTAGGTTAATGAGAGGGATGGAACAGCAGGCTTCTGAGGAAAGAGAGAAGAGATGAGACATGCTGATCTAGAGTGGTTATGTGGAATAATAATCATTATTTCAAACTCCCTTCAACTGAAACGTTGAATTGCTCCCTAGTGTCACAGTAACTAAGTGACACTGTGCCTTGATGTGCAAGAAGTGGACATATGTGTGTACGCACACACTTGGAGAGAACGCGGATTCAGTAAGTCCCTTTAGAACATGGGTTCTACATGATCAAAGGCCGAAACGAGAGTGAAAGCAACCAGGTGACTCCTTCAGGGGCTCTGAAGTAAAGAGAATTAGCTACTGAAACCAAAGTCATCCAAAACAGAAAGCAGTTAGCTGTTGTATTTCTAAACCCGTGTATGTTTTGATGGTGAATTAACTTAAATTAGAGGAAAGGAAATGACCTGCTATGTCTTTATGTCAGAAGTGATGCTGAGTCTGAATGCACAGAAAAACCAAGGAGCATTACTGGTCTCCCAAAAATCAAATGGCAGCTTTAATCATTTTACACAGTTCTAACTATTGAATAGTTTCTTTAGCAAAAGACAAAACTAGAGAATTTTGCACCAAAGTACTGTTAAAATATTCTGAGTATTTGCAAAAATATTGACATGTGGACAGACTACTTACAGTCTTGTGTCCTTGTGTAATGCTTGAGATGCAGATAGGCTTATTTTTTTTTTTTTGGTATAACGTGGAATTTGAATACAAATTTAAAAATAAATTCACATGGATTAATTATTGTTTTACATTTACCAGTTTTTATCTTTGGTATGACATATTTATAACTCTTAAACAGGTAGAAATCATTTGAAGATAAATTTTGAAATGAGAGGCTAAATTGTGAAAAGTCATTTTGTCACAGGAGGAGCAATTACTTCTTACCGGAATAAACTGGAGGATTCCTGTCTATATGACATATCAGCTTCAGGCTTCAGAAACCCTTCTCCTTTTTCCCCTTCTTTCCTGTTTTGGAGAACTTCCGGCAACAAAACAGAACACATTTTGTGACAACAAGTTTAGCAGTTGCCACACAGGCCAACAAGAACCCGATCACATCCAAGGAGTGGTACTGGAACCAGTTGAGGTCATGGGAGGCCGGCCGCAGGTGTTTGGCTCCTTTGTGGCGCATGACAAACTCGATCCAGAAGACCGCTCGATCCAGAGGCTTCACTGGCTGGTCGTGGTGAATCCTTGACAATTTCATAGCATTCTCCTTATATCTGAAGGAGAAACACAGAGGTACTAACATTGAAAGGAATTAATTTGCCTAAGCGAGTTACTCCCATGAAAGGTTTCTGAAGGTTTGATACACGTGTTTCAAATAAATGTCATAGAATTGCAAAAGAAGTATATTTTTATTTGGGTTTTCATAGATGGCTTCACTTTGAAGTTGAAATTTTCTGATGACAAATATTTTACAAAGTGAAGATGGAAGATAAGGTGGAAAGTCACCTCTTTTTAGCAGAGGAATCATAGGAGCCATTCTAATGGCTACTATCTGTGTGAACGACAAAGGGGCCACATGGCAGGCTGGGAAAGTTCAGTGACACAAGGTCACCTCACAGGATGATCTGATCATAAATTTCTAACTGGGCAGCTCCTGGTGATTAGTCTCATCCCAGGCCAATAGCTTCCTTAGTAAAAGGCTAATCTGTACCGTAAAAGAGCCAGTCCACTGTTGTTATGCATCAAGGATAACACACCTTTGAAATGCCTGAGTGGTTTCTCAGAGGCCTGACTGCAGGCAGCAGAGCACAATGACCTCCAGCTTCTCTTGTTGCCCACATACCGGCTGCATGTGCTATACATGTAAAATGTTAACTATTCTGTCCCAACCCATGTGAGAGAAGTATGTATCTCTCCATTTCACTTTTTATCCAATCTTAGTGGGTAGGGGGTCCCACCCACCCACCCACCCAGCTCTACTTTGCTTTCATGCCTCTTTAATGTAATACTAGTGGATTTCATGTAACTCTTGTTTCATTTTCTGCTTGGATTCCAAATCCATAAAAAAAACTGCCGTACTGCCATTCTCTAGAGCATTTTCTCCTGTGTTCATCTTGCTTCTGGGCCCGTCCTCAGTTATTGGCTCAAATAAACTTTTATAAAATTGTTTTGATAGTTTTGGATTTTCTTTTCTAGACATAAATCAGATGATGGAATGAAGTTTTAAGATGATGCTTTCAAAGATTTTTAAATGTAATTTTATCACGGTGTGAGTTTGCTTCCTTACTGGTGGTCCATGGTCTTCTCCTTTTCTCTTCATAAATCTGTTGTCTGTTTCCCACCCATAATGATATTGTTTTGAAACACATAAGATTATCACATTCTCTTGCTCAAAGTTTCCGTTTGGTTTCTCAATACATTTAGAATAAATGACAAACCTTTTTTTGGACTATAAGACCCTACATGGTGTTATCAAGAAAACAGTACACCGTAAATGACATTACTTCTGCTGAAAGACCATGATGTCAAAACTAGATTTAATACCTGATTTATTTGAAAATTTAACTTCTCCCAGAAATAAAATCATTGTCAATCAGTCTGGAATTTTCTGATCACTATCAATGACTTAATCTGTCATTTGGTATCTCTGCATCTTGCATCAGAAGAAGAAGCAATCTGCATGATAAGCCCTTGCCATTCCTGGAAAAAATACCTAGTCTAAAAATATTTTTTTTTCCCTGCTGGTGTGGCCTAGTGGATTAAGTGCTGGCCTGCAAACCGAAGGGTCACCAGTTCAATTCCCAGCAGGGTACATGCCTGGGTTGTGGACAGGTCCACAGTTTGAGGCACCTGAGAGGCAGCTGCATATTGAGGTTTCTTTTCATCTTTTTCTCCCTCCCTTCACCTCTCTCTAAAAATAAATAAAATCTGAAAAAAAATCATTTTTTTCCATTTTGCTAATAATTCCACCCTACAGTCTTCTGCTTATACAAACCTTCCATTTTGTACAAAACCTCTGAGGACCCTTCTAATTGCTAATGGTGTTTTGCCCCATTCATGAATCACTTAATTCAGTCCATTAGACCTTCAAACTCACTTGATTGAATTTTTCAGTATGACAGTGGACAGGCCCTTGGCAACCACCTGTCCTATCACTGCTTCTTATGCACACTCTTGCTGGCACCTTGGCCTTCTGGTTGTTCACTGAAGCTGCCAAGTGTGTCAGCACTTTTGCACTTTCTGTCTCCTCTGTCTCCCTCTTGGAGCAGGCTTCCATGCAACATCCAAGGCTATGTTTAAGTTCTGACTGAGGCCTTGGTGTCAATGTCATGTCTCAGAGAAGCTTCTATGGACCACACTAATAGCACCCAAGGGCATTTCTTCTGTGGTTTTGACTTTTTTCAGTATTTGATCCACAGATTCTTAAACACATGTGCATTGGTTTATGTGATTTAAAATCCACTTGTTTATGAGTTAAGTGAAGTCATTTTAATCCACTTGTTTATTACAAAGACAAAAAATAGTTGCTTTCATGTAAGAATGAAGTAAGTTGTATGGGAATGCTATCTATGTCCTATGTTTGTTCATGAGTAAAGGCCCTCGCTCCCAACCTGGGAGCTCATTGATGGAAAGGTGTGGAGAAGCAACAATGGCAAGGAAACATCTAGGCTATAAATAACGAGTTTTTAGGACTATTTGAGAGATTTGGTTTGGGTAGGGTGACTCTTCACTAACCAAAAAAAAAAAAAAAACCTCTCCAGAGACCCTTGGGGCATTCCTTCATGTCTTGGCATGATAGGTCTCTTAGACAGTGGTGATAGCCCTCAAAGCAGCCCTTGAAAGAGATCAGCCAGCCTTCCAACAGATTACCACGCTCCTTAGCAACCTGCTCTAGCAACAGGGGACTTTTATTTTTATACTGGCGGTTGGAAATCAGCTCTTGGTTGGTCATTGATTCTTTATTAAATTTGATTTCATTCCTTCTCCCCCCCCTGCCTGTAACAATGGTGTGATTAACCAGTCATGAGATGATTTTTCCTTATTTGGCCAATTAAGAGATATTATCCTATATGCTATTGGCTTGTGAAATTATAATTTCCACACGAATGTGTGTTGTATATATTCCTAACACTGACAGAAATCAGTTTTTGTGTATAACTTGTCACCTCCCCAAAACAAAACAAAACACAAGAAAACAAAACAACATATTTTGTAAAGTAGACCCTTAATTTCAGTATAAAAAACAGGAAAAATACACATACCCTAAATAAACAGCTCAAAATTTCATAATACCTAGTCAATAAAGTAAATTACCTAGTCATGAAGTAAATACCTCAATGGACCTACTAGCTAGATACTGACATAGGGTACCACAAGCTACTAGACGCTCCTTCTTTTCTTGAACTTTTAGTCAGTAATCTCTTCCACAAATTAACTAGTATCATTACTTTAAACATCATAGATTAAATTTTCTTATTTATTAGAATCGTATTATAATACTAGTTTTTGTCTTTTCTGTAGTGCTTGTTAGTTAATCCATTGCTGTACAGTATCCAATATTTGACAGTACCACAGATTATAGCTTCACAATATTCGGTGGGCATTTGGATTGTTAATATTTTCTTTTAGCTATTTCTACTAATGCCGATGCAAACATTTTCGTACATGTCTTTTGGTTTACATATTTATACATTTCTGTGTTGTATATACCAAAGTGGGGAACTGTTGAGAAGAATGTGTTGCTTAATTTTACAGATTTAGAGATATTTTTAGTTTAGGTTTCTGTTTTATTTGTATTGTGATTCTAATCTGCTTGGACATATGCTCTTTACTATGAGAAAAATTCCGTATACTAAGTCATGGACTTTCCCAGTATGGATGTTCAAATACATTACTATTCTTTTTGTTGTTAAAAATCTATGTTCTCCACTGTTGTATATATGTCAAAGAGGTTGCCTTTTAAAACTGTGTATAAAATCTTTTATTTTATTTATTTATTTTGTTATCGTCTTATATTATAGAAAATGATCTTTTAAAATATTACTATGATTAAAGGTTTATATTATGATCTTTTTTGTGCATTTTTAATTTTTTTAAATTTGGGATTTATTAGTAGGTATTACCAATTAATAATTGTATTGTTTTGAAAGATTAACCTATTCATTATTATGAACATTTTTATCTTTATTTTTAGTAGTGCTTCTGGTCTACTGTGTCTGGTAATAGTAGAATTCACTCTTTTTTTATGGTCACTGTTGAAATAGACCATTTTTTCTACTTTTTAAAAATCTTGTACACTGCAACTTAAGCTTGCCTTCTAAGTAGTATATATAATTTTTAGAATCCACTCTGACTCAGACATTCCTTGTGTTTAAATGATTTAGTCTATTTACATTTGCTGTAACTACTGACATCTTTACATATATTCACACAAAATCATAGATAGCAATATTCAGAGCAGCCAAATTTAGAAGCAAAATGTCCACAAAGTGATAAATGGAGAAATAAAATGCGCTATATCAATATCATAGAATATTATTCAGCACTGCAAATCTATGACAGTGAGAAAGCTAAACAACATTATGTGAAAGAAGCAAGTCCTTGTATGATTCTCTTATTATGAAATGTCCAAAATGACTAATCTATAGAGACTGAAAGTTGATTAATGGCTCCTTGGAGAGAGGGATGGGAATGACTTCTTCTTCTTCTTTTTTTAATATATTTTATTGATTATGCTATTACAGTTGTCCCATTTCCCCCCCCTTCTTCCCTTCCACCCTTTAACCCCCCTTTCCCAACCCTTTATCTTTTTTTTTTATTTTATTTTTTTTATTTATTTTTTTTTTAGAGAGGGGAAGGGAGGGAGAAAGAGGGAAACATCAATGTGTGGTTGCCTCTCACATGCCCCCCACTGGGGACCTGGCCTGCAACCCAGGCATGTGCCCTGACTGGGAATTGAACCAGCGACCCTTTGGTTCACAGGCTGGCACTCAATCCACTGAGCCACACCAGCCAGGGCGCAACCCTTTATCTTTTGTCCATAGGTCATACACGTAAGTTCTTTTGCTTCTGCATTTCCTATACGATTCTTAACATCCCCCTGTCTGTTTTCTACCTATCATTTATGCTCCTTTTTCTTTGTACTTTTCTCTCCTCTCTCCCCCTACCACTCCCCTGTTGATATTCTTCCATACCTTATATAAATCCCTTTAACATTTCACACAATAAAGGCTGGGTGAGGATGAACTTCTTGAACTTGACCTTATCTGAGAAGCACTTTATCTGCCCTTCCATTCTAAATGAAAGTTTTGCTGGATAGAGTATTCTTGGATGTAGGTCCTTGCCTTTCATGACTTGGAATACTTCTCTCCAGCCCCTTCTTGCCTGCAAGGTCTCTTTTGAGAAATCAGCTGATAGTCTTATGGGAATTCCTTTGTAGGTAACTGTCTCCTTTTCTCTTGCTGCTTCTAGGATTCTCTCCTTACCTTTAATCTTGGGTAATGTAATTATAATGTGTCTTGGTGTGTTCCTCTTTGGGTCCAACTTCTTTGGGACTCTCTGAGCTTCCTGGACTTCCTGAAAATCTATTTCCTTCACCAGCTTGGGGAAGTTCTCCATCATTATTTGTTCAAATAAGTTTTCAATCTCTTGGTCTTCCTCTTCTCCTGGCAGCCCTATGATCCATATGTTGGGCTGTTTACAGATGTCCTGGAGGTTTCTGAGCCCCTCCTCTGTTTTCCGAATTCTTGTTTCTTCATTCTTTTCTGGTTGGATGTTTTTTTCTTTCTGCTGGTCCGCTCTGTTGATTTGAGTCCCAGTTTCCTTCTTATCCCTATTGGTTCCCTGCAGATCTCTCCTGATTTGTTCGAGTAATTGCAATAATTTTTCGTTGAATTCTGTGAGCATCCTGATTACCAGTGTTTTAAACTATGCGTCTGATAGGTTGGTTATCTCTTGGTCAGTTAGTTCTGGAGCTTTGATCTGTTCTTTCATTTGGGCCATTTTTTCCCCCTTGGTGTGCCTGTTACTTTAAGGGGTGGAGCCTTAGGTGTTCACCAGGGCGGGTCAACTCACATCACTATTTTCTGATGCTGTCCGTGGGGGTGGGGTAACCCTCGTCGCTATGTTGTGACGCAGCCTGTGGGGGCGGGACCTGCGAGAACCATGGTGCTTGCTCGACTCTCTGCACCCACACTGCTTCCCACAAGCAAGTTGAGCCCCTCTGTGCTGTCTCTGGAGTCGCTCTGGGGTCGGTGGACAGGCCCGCACAGTTCCAAGCCCCTGTCGGTCTCTCCAACAAACTCTCCTGTGAGGCCGGGAGTTCCTCCTGCCACCTCAACTCCCACAGGTGTTTTCAATAGGTGATTTGAGGTTTTATTTCCCTGCTTTGATGGGTTAGACCCTGCTTTTTCTCCCAGTTTGTCTGCATGCAAATTAGGACCTGCCTGGTCCACCAGTCTTGGCCTCGCTGGGTCCGGGTGGGCTGGGCGCTGGCCGCGTTTTGGTCAGGCACACCCGTCTTGGTGTGCTGCAGCATTGGCAGCACCACTCCACAAACCGCGGTTTTGCTGTGTGCTCACCACTAGGCTCGCTGCGGAGTGGCCGCGTGCTCTCTCTCCGCCTGGCTCCGCTCCGCTTACCAGACTGCATGTAATTGTCTTCTTTAACTCCTTGGTTGTTGGACTTCCTCTCAGTTCGATTTCCTGTCAGATTTGACTGTTTTTGTTTAATTAAATTGCTGTTTTTTCCTCATTTGGTTGTGTGCGGAGGCACGGTGTGTCCACCTACGCCTCCATCTTGCTGGAAGTCCCGGGATGGGAATGAGTTCTAAGGCACTTGACCTGTCTTTTGGGGATGATGAAAGTATCCTAAATTTATATAATGGTGATAGACTCATAGCTCTGTAAACATACTACATATATTTATATTTTAAATGTAAACAGGTACATTTTATAGTATGTAAATAACATCTCATAAAATCTGTTAAAATGATTATAAGAAAATAAATTTTTGAGTGTAAAGAAATTTATAGTATCAGAAATGTTAGATATTGAGTTGAAAGATGTTATGATTTTTTTATAGTTCATCATTATTTTGTCTATGTGTTCTCATATGTTTTTTAAAAAATATATTCCTATGATTATCTATTACGTTATAGATAATTGGAGGAGAAAACTGTTGTACGAGTTTGCTACCCATTAAAAAATGGAGTTAAAATGCAACTTTGAAATAAAAGAGTGGTTAAAAATAAAAGTAGGTTTAACATGGGTTAAATTATGATAATAATGTCAAAGTTAGGCTCTTAAAAATGGGATGAAACTCATATGCACCTTTGACAAAAGAACCTGTCTATAAGTACTATTAAAAATGTGATACTTACAAAGGGTCATTAATGACTGTCTTCAATGCATTGAGCAAATCTACACTAGATATTTTCTTGATATCCAGCCTGACAGCTGCTCCCTTTTTCTCCATGCGAACTTTGTTCCGCAAACAAAGGGATGCCCACCATTGGGATCCCGTGGTAGATGGCCTCATAGATGCCGTTGACTCCACCATAAGTTATAAAGGCTTTGGTTTTTGGATGACCTAGAATTGGGTGAATTTAAGCAAATTGTGAATTATAAATCTTGGATTAAAATGAGTGTTAGGCAACAAAGGTATATTTAGTAATAGATTAGTATGTACTTCAGACTCTATTAAAATGTCTTTCAGAACTCAGAGGAAGAGGCACCTAAATCTTCTGGAGAGACAGTGAAGGCTTACATAGAAGATTGGTGTGTTCCTTATGACTTGATAATGAATACAAGTGCCAGTGGACAAACTGAAAGAGAATAATCTGAATAAAAATATAAAAAGTGCATGCACAAAAGTGGTGAGGTGTGTTAGAATATATTCTCTAATATAGATCATATTTTGGATCATCTTTTTCTTAGATAAGTCCCTTTAACATTTCATATAATAAAGTCTTGGTGATAATGAACTCCTTTAACTTGACCTTATCTGGGAAACACTTTATCTCCACTTCTATTATAAATGATAGCTTTGTTGGATAGTAATCTTGGATATAGGTCCTTGCATTTCATGACTTCAAATACTTCTTTCCAGCCCCTTCTTGCCTGTAAGGTTTCTTTTGAGAAATAAATTGATAGTCTAATGGGAATTCCTTTGCAGGTAACTCTGTCCTTTTCTCTTGCTGCCTTTAAGATTCTCTCCTTCTCTTTAATCTTGGCTAATGTAATTATGATGTGACTTGGTGTATACTTCCTTGGGTTCGACTTCTTTGGGACTCTCTGAGCTTCCTGGACTTCCTGAAAGTCTATTTCCTTTGCCAGATTGGGAAAGTTCTCCTTCATTATATTTTAAAATAAATTTTCAATTTCTTGGTCCTCCTTTTCTGCTTCTGGCACCCCTATGATTCATATGTTGTAATGTTTAAAGATGTCCTGGAGGTTCCTAAGCCTGTCCTCATTTTTCTGAATTCTTGTTTCTTTATTCTGTTCTGGTTGAATGTTTCTTTCTTCCTTCTGGTCCAAACCATTAATTTGAGTCATGGTTTCCTTCCCATCACTGTTGGTTCCCTGTAGATTTTTCTTTATTTCACATAATGCAACCTTCATTGCTGCCTGGGTCTTTTTTATGCTGTTGAAGTACTGAGTGAGTTCTTGGAGCATCCTGATAAGCAGTGTTTTGAACTGTGGATCTGACAGGTTGGCTGTCTGTTTTTTGCTTAGTTATATTTTTTCTGGAGCTTTGAACTGTTCTTTCATTTGGGTCATTTTTTTTTTTGTCTTGGCACACCTGTTATGTAGTAAGGCTTGGAGCCTTAAGTATTCACCAGGGAGTGGTAACTCATGTCGCTGCATTGTGCTGTCTGTGAGGGAGGGGCACGAGAGAGAACAATGCCACTTGCTTAGCCCTCAGTGGCTTTCAATCACTTCTTCCTCTACTCATAAGCATATTGGGCCCTTCTGGTGCTTATTCATGGGTGGGTAGTTTTATGTACATTCTAGGACCCTGTGGGTGTCTCCAACAAACTCTCCCATGAGGCAGGGAATTTCTCTTGCCATCTCAACCCCGTAGTTTTTTCAGTCAGAGGTTTTGGGACTTCATTTCCCTGTGCTGGAACCCTGCGTTGTGAAGTCTGTCTCATTGTTCTTCCTTATTATCCACTTGCAAATATGGGACTGCACCCTCTGCCAGCTGCCACCTTGCCCGATTCTCCAGCCACTGCCTCACTTGCCCCATTATTTCAACTGTCGCCTTGCTGTGAGTCCTCTCTACCCCAGCTGCACATCTCCATCCTCCTAACCATCTGGATGAGTGTTTCTTTAACTTGTTGGTTGTCAGAATTCTATATAGTTGGATTTTCTGGCAGTTCTGTTTTGTCTTTTTTTTTTTAAATTTTCTGTTGTCTATTCTGGTTGTGCAAGGAGGGAAAGTGTATTTACTTACACCTCCATCTTGGCTGGAAGTCCTCTAAAACAAAAATTTAAAAGAATGGCAAAAGACATCACATAATTATAAAGAGGTCAGTCCAAGTAGAGAATGCTATATTTGTAAATATCTGTATACCTAACATTGGAGCAGCTGAATATATAAAGCAATTATTAATGGATATCGAGTGAGAAATCCAAAGTAATACAATAATAGTAGGGGATTTTACACCACAGTTACATCAATGGATAGATTATCCAGTTAGAAAATTAATAAACAAAGAATGGCTTAAAATGTCACCTTAGATCAGTTCGACTTAATAGATGTTTATGGAACATTTCATCCATGAAATACAGAGCACGTTTTTTTTTTCAAGTGTCCATAGAACATTGTTTATTATAGATCATATTAGGCCACAAAACAAGCCTCGAAAATTTCCCCTGGTTGAAATTACATCTAGCATATTTTCTGATTATAATGGCACAAAACTAAACATCAACTACAGGAAGGAAACTGGAATGAATACCTGAAAACTAAGCAACATGCTACTAAACAACTAATGGATCAAGAACAAATTAAACAAGAAATCCAAAGTACCTTATAACAATTCTAAATGAAAACACAGTTTTTGAAAATTTATGGAACGAAACAAGTAGTTCTAAGAGGGCAGTTCATAGCTATACAGGCCTGCCTCAAGAAACAAGAAAAATCCCAAAGAAAAAAATCTAACTTTACTTCTGACAGAACTAGAAAAAGAACAGATGAAACCTTGAGTAAACAGAAGGAAGGAAATAGTTATGATCAGAACAAAAATAAATGAAAAAGAAAAAACCTACTGAAAAAGCAATAAAACTAAGGGATGTTTCTCTACAAAGAAACGAAAGTGATACACATATAGCCAAACTCATCAAGAAAAAAAATGACCAAATAAATGAGAGAGGAGCAGTTACAACTAACGCCATAGAAATATAAAGATCCATTAAACAATATTACATTTAGATGCTGAGAAACCCAACAATCTAGAGGAAACTGGCAACTTTGTTAAAGTATATAACATTCCAATGCTGAACAAGAAGAAATACAAAGTTTAAATAGATTCATTACTAGCAATGAAATTAAAGCAGTATTAGTTGGGCTTCTGGTCTAGATTGTGTCATAGGTAAATGTGGTAAACTAATCCTCTGACAGCAACATGCAACTAATTTACAGAACAACTGTCATTCATGACCATCTGAAATCTAGCTGAACAGAAAACTCCCACAGCTAAGGATATAAAGAAGAACCCACAACAAGACTGGTAGGAGGGGTGGACACAAGGAATGGGCTGCTCTTGCACTAATAAATGGCAGATAAAATTTGAGAGGGCTCTCAGCTGCAGAGGTCTCCTCTGAGGAGCAAGTGGTCTTAGTGCCACACAGGCCCCACGCCCCAGGGTTTCAGTGCCAGGAAGAGGAGTCCCCATAACCTCTGGTTTCAAAAACTAGCAGGGAGTGTTGCTGAGTGAGCCAGAGCACTCCTGGAGTTCCAGGTATTCCTTTTAAAGGGCCAACACATTAACTTACTTGTATTCACTCTGAGCTCCAGCACTGGGGTAGCAGCTTGAAAGGCACCAGGGACATATAGGGAGAAACTGAAGTGTTTGCCATTAGGATGAGAGGTGGGAGGGCATCTATCTCCTAGACAGAATTGCTGTCAAAGGCCATTGTTCCTTTTCTGTGCCCTCTCCCCACAGAGTCAGCAGACAGGTGCCATGTCTGAGTCTCCATCAATCTTGCTAACACTCTTAGCCTTGGCCTGGTGATTCCCTGAGTCTAAGCCCATCCCACGACCTTTTCTTTTTTTTTTTTTTTTTTAAGATTTTATTTATTTATTTTTTAGACAGAGGAGAAGGGAGGGAGAAAGAGAGGGAAGAACAGCAATGTATGGTTGCCTCTCACATGGCCCTCACTGGGGACCTGGCCTGCAACCCAGGCATGTGCCCTGACTGGGAATCGAACCGGGATCCTCTGGTTCCCAGCCCGCGCTCAATCCACTGAGCTACACCAGCCAGGGCCCACGACCTTTTCTATAGCTTTTCCACACTAACAGCCTGTCCTGATTCATGCTTCTAACTTTCCTAAAATTTCTCAAATAAGCAGCATCTGGCCTTGGTGTGTTTTATATAACTTGTTAAGTGGCCCCATGCTGGGCACTAGCAGCAGCTGGTCTTGGTTCATAGCTTGGCCTCTCCTGGTCACCTCCAAGCCCAGCATAAGTTCCAGCCATCTACAGATTACTTTGTAGCTCATGTCAGGTGGCCCCAGGCAGAACACAGATAATGATGACCTTGTTTTGCATCTCTGAGGAAGCCCCAGAGTCAGTGCACCTGGTGGACAGCTTCAGGGCACATTGAGGCATTGCCAAACCACCTCCACAAGTGAGACACTGAAAGGGAGGACTCAGTAGGCACCACGGCCCTAATGAAGTAAATCTTGCTTCATGGGTGGGCCCCTGCACAGCTGATCTTCAATGGTGGTAGCAGCCAGTCCTTGCAGCCAATCAGCCTTGGGGTAAATATCTCCCATTGACATGACATCAGCAATAAAAAGTCAACTTCAATAGGAGGGTGTACACATCCCACAGAGGAGGTGCACCTGGAGTGTCCAACTCAGGTAAACGCAGAGGCTGTTTCACCAGACCTCAAAGGATCCCTACTATATAAGCCCACTTTGCCAAGGTGAGAGATATAGCAGCTCTACATAATATGTGGGACCAAAGACAGGGAGGCTCCCATACTGAGGAGACAAAGAAACATATACCGATGGAAGAACTGAAACAGTTCCAGAAACTGTACTAAGGAAAATGGAGGCAAATAATTTACTAGATGCAGAGTTCAAAATATTGTTTATATGGATGCTCAGTGAACTTAGGAAAAGAGTGTAAAAACTTAGTGGGAACTTCAACAAAGAGATGGGAAACATAAAAATAGAACGAGAAAACATGAAAAGTAACCACTCAGAAATAAAGAATATACTAACTAAAATGCAGAATACATTACAAGGAATCAAGATGGAGAAGATTAAGCAGAGGATCAAATCAGAGATTTTGAAAACAAGAAAGAAGAAAACAATCAGAACAGCAAAAAACAAAAACAAAGAAAAACAAAAAAAAAACAACCCAAAAATTTCAAAAAATGAGACTAGTATAAGGGACATCTGGGATAATATCAAGCACACAAACATTTACATGATGTCGGTGCCAGAGGAGAAAAGAGAGCAAGAAAATAAAAACCTATGTGAAAAAAATAATGACCGAAATCTTCCCTAACCTGATGAAGGAAAGAGACATACATAGAATTTCAGGAAGTGCAGAGAGTCCCAAACAGGGTGAATCCAAAGAGGCCCACACCAAGACGCATCACAATTAAAATGCCAAAGTTTAAAGACAGAGAGAATCTGAAAGGTAGAAGTAGAATAGCAGTATTTTATGTATTTAATGGAGCCCGCATAAGATTTTCATCTGATTTCACAACAGAAACTTTGCAGGCAAGAAGGGATTAACAGAAAATATTCAAAGTAATGAAAAGCAAGGACTGACAAC
>PVJI01027556.1:0-17532 GCA_004026765.1 Micronycteris hirsuta
TAGTTAATGGCTAAACATATATTTTTAAAGTCTTATATCTCTCTGAGTTAAAGATGTATGCATAGGTTGCTCTTTGTACTTTTGAGATTTAAGGGGAATGTCACGTAGGCAAAGGCATCCTTAACCATTAACTACATTTGTTAGGGCTGATGGCCTCATCTAGATTTCTCTGAGATGTAAAACTAGTCTTTATGTTTAATCTTTTACCAAAATCTTTTAGTCTGTTATTTTTAGTTAAAGCTTCTTACTTATCTAGTCTTAGTAATAAACATTCCTGCTCAGTAATAAATTTCTAGCTTTGGAGAGAATTGTTTAGATATTTTTTAGCAATGGCTTCTCTTAGCAGTTAGCAGCTTCTCTTTCAGTGTTTAGGTGGCTGGCTTGCTAAATGGCTTAATTCCTCTCCTTAACCCTTTTATGTGGGAGGATGGTCAACAAGCAGGCAAGGAGTGAGACATAGTGGGACTGCTCATGGTCGCCTTCCGCTGTTCAGAGGCATCCCACCCGTTCTGACTGTGCGAAGAAACGGGTGTGGGTTGGTCTTCCACAAATCAGTGCTCATGGATTGGGTGTAGGCTGGCCCTCAACACACAGTTTCACCTAATGTGGCAAAACAAATAGATATACGAGTCCAAGTAGTGCAGAGAGTCCCAAATAGGATGAACCCAAAGAGGCCCACACCAAGACATATCATAATTAAAAGGGCAAAGGATAAAGACAAAGAAAGAATTGCAAAAGTAGCAAGAGAAAGACCGTTACCTACAAGGGAACTCCCATAAAATTGTCATTTGATTTCTCAACAGAAAGTTTGTAGGCCAGAAGGGATTGGCACAATATATTCAAACTGATGAAAAGCAGGATGCTAAAACCAAGACTATGATACTCAGCAAGGCTATTGTTTAGAATCAGAAGCAGATAAAGAGCTTTCCAGACAAGTAAAATCAGTATTACAAGAAGTGTTATAGGGACTACTGTAAGAAGAGGAAGCAAAAAAGATTATAAATATGAATAATAAATGATATTAACGACATAAAATGAAAATGATAATGATAATAATAAAATGATAATAACTATATATCTATTAATAATCACTTTAAATGTAAGTGGAATAAAAGCTCCAGTCAAAAGACGTAGAATAGCTAAATGAATAAGAAAACAAGACCTAAAAAAAAACAAACAAGAAAATAAGACCCGGGGGACTTCCAGTCAAGATGGAGGTATAGGTAAACATGGCTTGCCTCCTCACACACAACCTCAAAATTACAACTAAATTATAGAACAATCATCACTCAGAACTGTCAGAAATCAAGTTGAATGGAAGTCTGACAACTCCAGAATTAAAGAAACCACATCCATCTAGACTGGTAAGAGGGGCAGAGACACAGATGGTTGGTCCCACATCCATGTGTCGTGGATAAAAATTTGGGAGGCATATCTCAGGAGTGAGGTTTCCCAGCCCCACACCATGCCCCCCAGCAGAGTTCCAGTGCCAGAAAGATAAGTCCCCATAACTTCTGGCTGTAAAAACCAACAGTGATTGAGTCTGTAGAAGAAACTTCTGGAGTCTCAAGGAGTTCCTTTTAAAGAACCCACACATGGACTCAGCTCCAGCACCAGGGTAGCAGCTTGAAAGGCACCTGTGACATATATGGAGGAACTAGAATCTCTGGCATCAGGGCAAGAGCTGGGGGACAGCTTTTGCCCAAGAGGAAGGTGGGCAAAGCCACAGAACTGGCAGGTGCGTGCCATATCTGAGACTCCATGAACCTGGGTAACACTGTTTGCCCCACCCTGGTGATTCCCTGAGGCTCCACCCCACCCAACTTATAGCTGTCAACAGTGACTTTCCCGTATGAATGGCTGGTTTGGGCTCAAGCTTCACAACTTCTTAAATCATTTCAAACAAGCAATGGCTGGCCTCAGTGAGCCACCAGCCTCTGTATCCCTTGCTAAGTAGTCCCAGACCCAGCACTAGCAGCAGCCAACCTACCTTCATAGCTTGATTTCGCCTGCAATTTCCAAGAGCAGCACAAGTAGCAGCCATCTCAGATTGTTCTATAGCTCAGGCAGTGTGGCCTCAGGCAAAACACAGGTGGGGGTTGACCTTAGCTTGCAACACCTGGGAAATCCCAGGGCCTGCACACCCAGTGGACAGTTACAGACCACAGCAGAGCACCACCACCCTGCCTCTGCACAGCTGATCCTCCACAGAGGGTGGACGTTGGTGGTCAGCAGTCACAGCCAAACCTTACAACTGACTGGCCTGGGTAACTCCCTCCTGTTTACCTGCCAACAGCAACCGAAGCTCAACTACAAGAGAAGGGTGTATTCAGCCCATACAAGGAACACACCTCCAAGTACCCAGCTTTGGTGATAGGGGACACTATGCCACTGGACCCTATGGGACATCTACTACATTAGGCCACACTACCAAGATAGGGAGTAAGTAATAGAAGCTCTACCTACTACATAGAAACAAACATATGGAACCTTCCAAAATGAGGAGACAAAGAAACATGGCACAAATGAAAGAACAGATCAAAACTCCAGAAAAAGAACTAAGCAACGAGAATAGAGCCAACCTATCAGATGCAGAGTTCAAAACAGTGGTAATCAGGATGCTCACAGAAATAGTTGACTATGGTTGAAAAATAGAGGAAGAAATGAAGGCTATGTAAAGTGAAATAAAGGAAAATGTACTGGGAGCCAACAGTGACAGGAAGGAAACCAGGAAACCGTGACTGAAATCAACGGTTTGGACCAGAAGGAAGAAATAAAGACTCAACCAAAACAGAATGAAGAAACAAGAATTCAGAAAAATGAGGAGAGGCTTAGGAACCTCTGGGACAACTTTAAACATTCCAACATCCAAATCATAGGGGTGCCAGAAGGAGAAGAGGAAGAGCAAGAAATTGAAAACTTGTTTGAACAAATAATGAAGGAAAACGTCCCCAATCTGCTGAAGGAAATAGACTTCCAGGAAGTCCGGGAAGCTCAGAGAGTCCCAAAGAAATAGGACCCAAGGAGGAACACACCAAGACACATCATAATTAAATTCCCAAGATTAAAAATAAGGAGAGAATCTTAGAAGCAGCAAGAGAAAAGGGGACAGTTACCTACAAAGGAGTGCCCATAAGACTATCAGTTGATTTCTCAAAGGAAACTTTACAGGCAAGTCAGGGCTGGAAAGAAGTATATCAAGTCATGAAAGGCAAGGACCTACATCCAAGATTACTCTATCCAGCAAAGCTATCATTTAGAATGGAAGGGCAGATAAAGTACTTCCCAGATAAGTTAAACATAAAGGTGTTCATCATCACTAAGCCCATATTATATGAAATGTTAAAGGGACTTATCTAAGAAATAGAAGATCAAAACTATGAACAGTAAAATGACAACAAACTCACAACTATCAACAACTGAACCTAAAAAAGCAAAAACAAAAACAAACTAAGCAAACAACTAGAACAGGAATAGAATCACAGAAATAGAGATCACATGGAGGGTTATCAGTGGGGAGGTGATGAGGGGAGAATGAGAAAAAATACAGGGAATAAAAAGCATAAATGGTAGGAAGAAAATAGACAGGGGAAGGTTAAGAACAGTATAGGAAATGGAGAAGCCAAAGAACTTATATGTATGACCCATGGACATGAACTAAGGAGTGGGGCAATGCTGGTGGAAGGAGGGGTACAGGATAGAGGGGGTTAAAGGAGATAAAACAATGGGACAACTGTAACAGTATAATCAATAAAATACATTTTAAAAATGAAACTCAACCATGAACTTACATCATACACAAAAATAAGCTCAAGATGCATAAAAGACTTAAATATAAGTTGTGACACCATAAAAGTCCTAGAGGAGAATACACAGGAAAATTTCAGATATTTCACACAGCAATAGTTTCACCAATATGTCTTCTAGAGCAAGGGATATAAAGGAAAGAACAAACAAACGGGACTTTATCAAATTGAAAAGCTTCTGAATGACTAAAGAAAACATGAGCAAAATGAAAAGGGAACCAACTGTATGGGAAATTATATTTTCCAATGATACCTTGGTCATGGGTTTGATCCCCAAAATATATAAAGAACTCATACAACTCCACAGCAGGAAGACAAACAACCCAATTTAAAAATGGGCAAAAGCCCTGGCAGATGTGGCTCAGTGGATTGAGTATCAGCCTGTGAACCAAAGGGTTGCCAGTTTGATTCCCAGTCATGGTACATGCCTAGGTTGTGGGCCAGGACCCCGGTAGGGAGTGTGCAAGAGGCAACCACACATTGATGTTTCTCTCCCTCTTTTTCTCCTTCCCTTTCCCTCTCTCTAAAAATAAATAAATAATTTTTTAAAAAATAGGCAAAGGCCCTGGCTGGTGTAGCTGAGTGGATTGAGCATGGGCTGCAAATCAAAGGGTTGCTAGTTCGATTCCCAGTCAGGACATGTGCCTGGGTTGCGGGCCAGGTACCCAGTGAGGGCCATTTGAGAGGCAACCACACATTGATGTTTCTCTCCCTCTCTGTCTCCCTCCCTTCCCGTCTCTCTAAAATAAATAAAATCTAAAAAAAAAAAAATGGGCAAACGACCTGAACAAATACTTCTCCAAAGAGGACATACAGAGGGCCCAGAGACATATGAAAGGATGCTCGGCATCACTAGCTAGCAGAGAGATGCAAATTAAAACCACAATGAGAAACCACTTCATACTAGTCAGAATGGCCATCATAAACAAATCAACAAACAACAAGTGCTGGTCAGGTTGTGGAGAGAAGGGAATCCTAGTACACTGTTGGTGGGAATGCAGACTGGTGCAGCCACTTTGTAAAACAGTATGGAATTTCCTCAAAAAAGTAAAAATGGAAATGCCTTTTGACCCAGCAATTCCACTGCTGGGATTATACCCTAAGAATCCTGAAACACCAGTTCAAAAGAATGTATTCACCCCTATGTTCATAGTAGCACAATTTACAATAGCCAAGTGCTGGAAACAGCCTAAGTGCCCATCAGTAAATGAGTGAATCAAAAAAGCTGTGGTACATTTACACAATGGAATGATATGTAGCAGAAAGAAAGAAGGAACTCCTACCCTTCACAACAGCATGGATAGAACTGGAGAGCATTATGTTAAGTGAAATAAGCCAGGCAGTGAAAGACAAATACCATATGATCTCACCTATGAGCGGAACCTAAACAACAAAACAAACAAGTGAGCAAAATATAACCAGAGACATGGAAATAAAGAACAAACTGGCAGTATCCAGAGGGGATGGGGAGGGGCATAATGGGGCAAAGAAGGGGAAACGTCATCAAGGAACACGTATAAAGGACCTATGGACAAAGACAACGGGCGGGGGGGAGGATTGAATATGGGGGGTGGGGGTGGGTAGGGCAGGGGAGAGTAATGGGTGGAAAATGGGGACAACTGTAATAGAACAACAACAAAAGAAATGTGAGCAACACTAGAAAGAAATAATGAAAGAAATCTTCCCTAATTTGGTGAAGGAAATGGACATACAAATCCAGGAAGCACAGAGAGTCCCGAGTAAGTTAGAGCTAAAGAGGACCACACCAAAAAACATCATAATTAAAATGCCAAAGGTTGAGGATAGAGACACTTCAAAGTAGCAAAAGAACAGTAGAGAGTTACCTACAAAAGAATACCCATAAGACTATCAGCAGATTTCTCATAAGAAACTTTGCAGGCAATAAGTATTCAAAATTATGAAAAGCAAGGATCTACAACCTAGATTACTCTAAACAGCAAAGCTATCATTTAGAATGGAAGGGTAGATAGTGTTTCCCAGACAAGGTAAAGCTAAAGGCATTCATCATCATCAAGCCCTTATATGAAATGTTAAAGGGAGTTATCTAAAAAAAGATCAATACCATGAACATTGAAAAGGCATCAAATTCACAGCTATTAATAACTGAATCTAAAATTGTTTAAAAAGCTAAGCAAACAACCAGAACAGGAACAGAATCATAGATATGGAGATAATTTGAAGGGTTATGAGCTGGGAGGGGGAATGGGGAGAACAGGGGGAAATGTGCAGGTATTAAAACACATAATGGGTAGGTAAAAAATAGACAGGGAGATATAAGAATAGTATAGGAAATGGAGAAGCCAAAGAACTTATATGCATGACCCATGGACATGAACTAGGGGGGATTGCTGAAAGGAAACAGGTACTGGGTGCAGGGGGGCACAGTGGGAAAATTGAGACAACTGTAATAATATAATATAATAATATAATCTTTAAAAAAGAAACTCAAAATTGATAAAAGACTTAATTGTAAAATGTGAAACCATGAAACTCATAGAAGAACACATCAGCAGTAAAATCTCTCACATTTATCTTAGAAATATTTTTTCTGTTACATCTCCTCGGGCAAGGGAAACAAAGAAAAAAAACAAATGAGACTACATCAAACAAAAAGGGTTTTGCGCAGCAAAGGAAACCATCAACAAAATGGAAAGATAACCCACTAAATGGGAGAACATATTTGTCAATGATACATCCGGTAAGGGGTTAATATCCACAGTTTACAAAGAACTCAGACAATTCAATACCAAAAACAAACAAACAATCCAATTAAAAAGTGGGCAGAGAACCTGAAATCTGTTCATTTTCAGTCAAACACATTTGTGAATAGGATAAAAGGTATACATAATATTGAATGAATAATGCAAAAATCACTCCTACAAATTTGGAATGCATTCAGATATATAGACTCAAATGTTCAAATTATAACCCACTTTAGTTTTGGCCAGCTCAGTTTCTTCCAAAGCATCCCATCTGCTAGTGGCCATAGATTAACCTAGGAAGTAGTCCTAGGTTACTGTAGGTATCCATAAGGTGGATTCCACATGTGGATAATTGCACCCAGAGTCTGCACTCTTAGGGATGACTCACTCTGTCTATTTTCCACAAGGCTTCCTAACCTTTGCGCTATACAGGCCAAAGAGTTGGGCATTCAGACATTATTATTTGTCACCAATTTACAACAGTTTATCTCCACTGTATTCAATGATACTGGATCTGGTCATTTTCTTTGAAAAGTTAGAAGCAAACAATAAGATGGATATAATTGGAATCATCATCATTAAATAGTTTTTGTAAAGCATTTTATACACACATAAGATGTTTTTGTTTGTAAGCAACTCTTTAACCTGTGTCTCACAATGCCCAGTCAACACTGACAGAGACAAAGAAACAAGATATAGAAATTGAAAGCAATATAGCAACTAAATTTTGCTATTGTAAGATTCTATTCCTTATAGCTCTAGCCAATAAGCTAAATCATTTAAATATTGCTAAGAACCTTCTTATTTCTACTAGGGTTATTACCTTACAAAAAGTCTATGTCAGTTGCAAGAGCTCACTGCCTTCCTTTTCCCACCAGCCCTGGTGATGGACACTCCTTCCCTATGAGGTCTATGAATGAGTCACAGAATCCACTGCTAGCAAATGAAGAGGCCTGGGAAGACAATGATGATCACAACCGAGGTAAGTAGGCTCCAAAGTAAGGAATTCTTTTCTCCACCCAGCAGTCCAAGCACTAATAAAGACTATATTAATACAACAATGTAGTGTAGTGAGCAAACTGTGTCCAGAAAGATTATATAACATGTCAACTTCATAAGTTCCCTTTGGATGGACAAGGAAAAGTATGGGCAGATTTGTTTAGCAAATATGATTGACTTAGATAGGATGAGATGGCAGCTTGGGAGGTTCATTACCAGCTTTGTGATACCATGATTAATAACTAATTAGATAAATCAGAAAATATAATAAAGAGTGCTATGCACTTTTGTAAACATTTCTGCCAGTTGGTCACTCATTGTCCTTTGTCCTTAGTTAATTCAATCTGTGGGCAACAACTTACCTTATTGGACTCTGATTCATTCACTGTGCTTATATTTTTGTAAAATCTCATTCTCTTTTAGAATGCTTTGAATATGTGAAAAAAAGAGATAGTGTTGCAGGCAAGGCTACACATGCATGTAGTCTACTTTTCTAAAAGGCAGAGGAGCAAAGGAAATACATGGAAGCCAAACTTTGCCCTTCCACCTTTCTCCCACCAGATTATTGGGTCATCTTGAAATATTTTTGTGAAGAGCTGAAAGTTAAGTTCTTATACCTTATACCCCCATTGCCACCTATTCTTTGTCTTCATGTAATGCTATGATTACTACTGTGTCTTCAGCATTTGTTTATGTTGCTATTAACAGGCTTCAGAGAGTAATTTTTAGTGGCTGGTCCCAATATTGCAGTAGCTGACAGAAATTTTGAGTAATAACTTGAGGCTCATTAAGGTGGGGAACAGAGCTCAGAAACAAGCCTTTCCAAATATTCACCCAGTTAGATTATTTAGGCCCAGATTCTGTACCTGGAAGTCCAGTTTTAGAGTAGGTTATGTTAATAAGACTAATCAAGGCAAAACAGTCCCAAATCCATAATTACAAAAGGAAAGCATTCTTGCCCAGCCCAAAGAAGTAACAGAAGAAATTCTCTTACTTTCTCTTGCTCTTTATTGAAAAACTGTCTTTTGATATACCTTCCTTCAGCTATCAGTCTTTTTGAACAGACTTTTACTTATAGCAGTTTCTAGTAAAGGTGATAACTTTTATTTTGGTATTAAAAAACCCAAACTAGCCTTGGCTGGTATAGCTCAGTGGATTGAGCACGGGCTGCGAACCAAAGGGTCGTCGGTTCAATTCCCAGTTGGGGTACATGCCTGGGTTGCAGGCCAGGTCCCCAGTGGGGACCATGTGAGAGGCAGCCACACATTGGTGTTTCTTTCCCTCTCTTTCTCCTCCCTTCCCTTCTGTCTAAAAATAAATAAATACAATCTTTAAAAAGACCCAATCTAATAGAAATCAGAGACTTATAATATCTTAACATGATTTAAAATATCTCCATGATGGAAAAAACAATTCATATCTTAGCCTGGTGTTGGCAAGCAGAATACTTTTAAGTCTAGATGTAGCACTACATTATAAAGAGGTTATTTTCTTAAGCCAGTTTCCAATTCCAGACTTGATCAAAAATATTCAACCATAAAAAAGGTATAGCATCACCAGTGGGAGCAGGACAGGGGAACATAATGTGGCTGGGGAAAGACGGGAGGCAGAGGACGCAGGTTTTGTTGGCTGGGTGTGAGTTTGCTGAGCTGAGGAGCTGCTTCTCAGGCATCTCCTGCCAATCAAGGCTCCAGTGGGGGACTCGCTCAGCCTGTGTCACCATGACCAAGGCCAGTAGCAAGGGCAGGAATCTCTGTGACAAGCTAGATGGCAACAAACTAAACCTGAGCCTCGGCGACCTGAATGAGGTCTCAGTCAAGGAGCTGGCTGCCCTTCCAAAGGCTGCCATACTGGATGTGTCCTGCAATAAGCTGGCTACCCTACCATTGGATTTCTGTGGCCTCACACACCTCCTGGACTAGACTTGAGTAACAACAAACTTCAGCAACTGCTGCAGACCTTGGCCCTTTGGTCGACCTCCAGCATGATGTCCCCAACAGTAAGCTGGTCACCCTGCCTGGCAGCTTTGCTTAGCTCAAGATCCTCAAGTGGCTGGACTGAAGGACAACCCCTTGGATCCTGTCCTGGCTAAAGTGGCAGGGGATTGCTTACATGAGAAGCAGTTTAAACAGTGTGCCAACAAGGTGTTACATACAGCACCTGAAGGCTGTGCAAATGAATCAGCAGTGAGAGAGGCAGTGGCAGCTGGAAGTATTAGAACGAGAGGCTGAGAACAGGCTAGAGGCCAAGCAGTTAGCTGAGGAGGCTCAGGAGTGGGAACTGAGGAAGCAGGAGAGGAGGAAGAGGAGGAACACTGGAAAAAGGAGTACGATGCTCTCAAATCATCCAAATGGGAGCAGAATAAACCCAAGAAGGAAACAAATCTGGCTCTCTGTCCTGTAAGCCCACCCCAGAAACACAAGTGGTCCTGGGCTATGATGAAGCTACTGCTGTGTGTGGCCAGTGGGCTGGTGGTATGGGGCGGGGCGGGGGGGGGGTGGCAGACATGCAGCGGTCTCTCTGTATCAGTGGATCACCATCTACGACAATGCGTTCTGGGTCTGTGCAGCCATGACATCCTCCAGTGGGAGACTGATTCTTAGCAGGGAGCTTGTCCTCAACAGCTGCTGCCTCCCAGCTTTGGCTCTTGGATTCCTATAGAATTGGGTTCTGCTGGACACAACCTCTTCTTAGCGTCAGACCTACCTGCAATCTCAAATGGCTGCTGATGGATACTCGAGACCTCCTCTTTGTAGGACTTTGTTCCTTAGGGTTCCCTGGTGGCATAAGAAGTGGGAGGTACAGAGAGGAAAAACCTGCATGCTTAAAGGAATATATTGGCTTGAGGGTGGGGAGAGGAAAAACAGAGTCTTTTCTAGTTATACTAAGCTGTGTAAAGGCAAGGCTCATTTCTACTAAATGGTCAGCTATCAATACACTGATACTTTTATACGTCACAAACCCTTTCTTTCATTTCTCTCTGGGTAGCCAGGGCAGATCAGGAGGTAGGGGTTGTTATTGTGGACTAGGGAAACATCAAGCTCAGCAAATGTAGCCTAAGTCAGAGGGGAGGGGCATACCTATTTTCTTAAGAACCTCAGGCATTCAGATGTTTTAATGACCACATAAAAACTCAGGCTCAGAAAGGGACTTCAAGACTATCCAGTCCAATAAACCACTTGCACATAAGAAATTCGAGGCCTTCCATGACTTGCTTATGGTCTTCCAGCTAGTTTGAGATAGCTGGACTCCCATTTTGGTATCCTTTCTCTCCCTATCATTTTACCTTCTTTATAATGTCCTGAGAGAACAGAACTCACACAAGAATTGAGTATATCTGAACCAGAGTATGGAATCTTCATGTAGACAGATTTATGACCCACAAATAGAAATCTCACAGCTGTGACGGTCTTGAGCAACTTCTGTAAAATGCCTCAATTTTAGAGCATTAACTTTCTAATTGCCAGTAAAGAAGAAGGCAGACCCTTGCAAAGCCACACTATCTGTGACAGCAGTTAGTAGTTGGTGTGACTAAATACCTCAAAGGCAATCTGAAAATTCAAGCATCATAGAGACTGGGGTTTAGAATTGTTTGATTCTAGATCTAGAACTATACTTATGCAGTGAAGGGAATCAAGTAGCGTCATGGCATTTAAAAGTGGTTGGAAACTGTAGTGACTAAAGCAAATAAGGGCAGGACTGCCATTCTCTTATCTGCCAGAGTAAGCATTTTGTTGCTCAATGCCTCCTTTGCTTCATTTTGACCACAGCTGGATCAAGGGACCAGAAATGGCCATGTTGTGGTGCTCATTCACTGAAATCTCCCAAACGCAAGCTCCTTGCCTCTTGCCCAGCAGAGCAAAAACCTGTTACGGTTCAGAGACAAAGAGGATGAAGTCTAGCTTGTTAGCCATCATAGCCCAATTGCATAGGACTGCCACTTGTGACTGTTCTAATACTGGAAGGAAAGACTTTTCTCCCCCAAGGATAGTTCTGCTGCATAGGCCCACACATTACTCGGGCCCACTGCACATTCTTTTATTCTTCCTCCAAGCTCCAGAGCTATTGGTAGAAATGCTTAATTGAAACTAAACACATAGTACATAAAATAAGATTGAGAGAATACAAAAGTTGGCATAGTGATCAGATTCATTCCCTAGTTGGTTGAGGCAGCCTGAGTGGGTCAGAGAAAGGCTGTAACATACCCAACCTAGTAAAACCAGTTCACCAAGGACAGTTCATTCATGATCTCAAGATTTCATTCTGAGATTCCTTTGGATATCTACAACTATTAAATGTGTAACTGAATGGTCAAAAAAAGATGCTATTTATAATTTGCAAAGTACGCCCATATACTTTTTTCATATCCTTGATGTATCACAATTGTCAGGTTCAGTAGACATTATTATTAACATCATTCTCAATTTATAATTGAGGAACCCAAGATTTGGAAATGTTAAATAACTTATCCAACATCATATAGCAAGGAAGAGGCAGAAGTTGGATTTACAATAAGGTATCCTGTCTGTCCTTTGGACGAATACATCTGAGACAGTGTTGCGATTGGATGCCATCTTGTTGTCTGATGCATTCAACACCTTCTTACATAAATTGCAAAATCATAGACTATAAACTATCTTTAGCTTTAGCAAGACCACTATGCCATCCCAGATACATGAGGCTTTTTTAAGGTCCATTGACACAGGTTCCACAATCTTCCTTTATCACCCATTGCAGTATCTAACAAAATTTAACGATTAGAAAACTGTACTTTTGTCTAACACAAATTCTTATGCTTCACTATTTGTACAATTAATTTTGTTATCTCTTAAAATTTTTTCTTTTTTTCAGGTATACAATTCTATAATGCATCTTCTATATATTGTATTGTGTGTTCACCATCCCAACTCCAGTTTCCTTCCATCACCATACATCTCCCTGTACCCTCTCCTACCTCCCCTGCCCACTTTCCCTCTGGTAATTACCATGCCGTTGTCTGTGACTATGAGGTTTTTCTGTTTGCTTATTCCTTTCAACTTTTTCACCCAGCCCTGCAAGCCCCCCTCCCCTCTGACAGCTGTCAGTCTGCTCTCTATCTATGAGTCTGTTTCTATTTTGTTTGTTAGTTTATTTTGTTCACTAGATTCCACATATGAGTGAAATCATATGGTACTTGTCTTTCTCTGATGGGCTTATTTCACTCAGCATAATGTTATCCAGGTCCATCCACACTGTTGCCTAAAAGGGTAAGACTTTCTTCTTTTTTATTGCCAAGTAGTATTCCATTGTGTAAATGTACCACAGCCTTTTCTATCCACTCATTTAGTGAGCTGCTTCCAAATCTCTAAAATACAAAAACAAAAATTTGCTTGTACTTGCTAATACAAGCTTTGGTGTTAATGATAACCAGGGCTTGGAGGAATTAATCTCATTCTTATCAAATGCTGGACATTCATCCAGAAAAATGTTGACTTCACACTCTAGAATATTGTGGGTCTTAACTATACTCTAGTATACTACTCCTTTGTTTGGGCAAAACACAAAATTTTTTGGATGAGACCTTTAGTAACTGTTCAGGGTAGAAGAGGTTTTTGATTTATTTTCAATTTGGTGTTTTCTGCTGCCACGGTAAATAATCCATTAAGAAAAATATGGGACTTCTGGTCAAAATGGAGGTGTAGGTAAGCATAGCTTACCTTCTCACACAATCACAGCAAAAATTACAACTAAGCTGCAAAATAACTATCACCCAGAATTGTCAGATAATCGAGCTGTATAGAACAACAACCAAGGAATTAAAGAAGTCATATTCATCCAGATGGGTAGGAGGGGCAGAGATGCAGAAACAAGGAGATGTGGAATGGATAATCTCCCACATCCACATGTGGTAGATTAAAATCAGGAGGGCTATCTCAGGAGTGAGGGATCCCAGCCCCACACCAGAACACCCAGCCCAGGGATCCAGTGCCAGGAAGATAAGTCCCCATAACTTCTGGCTATAAACACCAGTGGGGGTTGGGGTGACAGAAGAGACTGTGGGATTATCAGGTGTCTCCTCTTAAAGGGACCACAAGGGACTTAGAACTTATACAGACTCACTCTCTCTGGGCTCCAGCACGGGGGCAGCAGCTAGAAGGGCACCAGTGACACACAGGAAGAAACTGAAGTGTTTGGCATCACGGTAAGTGCCATTGGGTACTTTCCTCCTGGACAAGACTCCAGAGGCCAGGCAGCAGCATTGTTCCCTCTCTGAACCCTCCCCTACATAGAGCCTCAGAGCAATGACACCATATCTGAGACTCCATCAACGTAGTTCACAGGGGTTGCCCCTCCCTGGCCATTATCTAAGGCTCCACCCCACCTGATTTATGGGTGTGCTTTTCTACATTAGGCTACCTACTAAGACAGGGAGTCAAAGCAGCTCTACCTAATACATAGAAACAAACACAGGGAGGCTGCCAAAATGAAGAGAGAAAGAAATATGGCCCAAACGAAAGAACAGAACAAAACTCCAGAAAAAGAACTAAACAAAATGGAAATAAGCAATCTATCAGATGCAGAGTTTAAAATATTGGTTATTAGGATGCTCAAGGACTTCATTGGGTACTTCAACAGCACAAAAAAGACCCAGACAGAAATAAAGGTTACATTAAGTGAAATAAGGAAAAATTTACAGGGAATCAACAGTGAAGTGGATGAAGCTGAGAATCAAATCAATGATGTAGAACACAAGGAATAAACATTTCAATCAGAGCAACAAGAAGAAAAAAGAATTAAAAAATCGACGATAGGGTAAGGAGCTTCTGGTACGATTTCAAGTGTACCAACATTTGAATCTCCTTCTTGCCAGAAGAAGAGAAAGAGCAAGAAATTGAAAACTTATTTGAAAAAATAATGAAAGAAAACTTCTCTAACTTGGTGAGGGAAATAGACATACAAGTCCAGGGAAGCACAGAGAATGTCAAACAAGTTGGACCCAAGAGAAACACACCAAGACACATCATCATTCAAATGCCAAAGGTTAAAGATAGAGAGACTCTTAAAAGCAGCAAGAGAAAAGCAGAGAGTTACCTACAAAGGAGTTCCCTTAAGACTATCAGCTGATTTCTCAAAAGAAACTTTGAAGGCAAGAAGGGACTGGCAAGAAGTATTTAAAGTGATAAAAAAACAAGGATCTACAACCTAGATTACTCTAAACAGCAAAGCTATCATTTAGAATGAAAGGGCAGATAAAATGCTTCTCAGTCAGGGTAAAGCTAAAGGAGTTCATCACCACCAAGCCAGTATTACAGGAAATGTTAAAGGGACTTATGTAAGAAAAAGAAAATCAAAACCATGAACATTAAAAAGGCAACAAATTCACAAGTATCAACAAATGAATCTTAAAAAAAAACCAAAAAAAAAAAAAAACTAAGCAAACAACCAGAACAGGAACAGAGTCATAGATATGGAGATAATATGGAAGGTTATCAGCTGGTAGTGGGAGGAGGAGAATGAGGAAATGGTACAGGGATTAAGAAATATAGTTGGGCTGGCTGGTGTGGCTCGGTGGATTGAGTGCTGACCTGTGAACCAGAAGGTCACTAGTTCGATTCCCAGTTAGGGCACATGCCTGGGTTGCAGGCCAGGTCCCCAGTAGGGAGCCCTCAAGAGGCAACCACACATTGATGTTTCTCTCCCTACCTTTCCCTCTCTCTAAATAAATAATAAAAAATCTTTTTAAAAAAGATGCATAATTGGTAGGAACAAAGACACAGAGGGAAGTTAAGATAGTATAGGAAATGGAGAAGCCAAAGAACTCACAAGCACGACCCATGGATGTACTGGGGTGGGGGGAATGCTAGAAGGAAGGGGAGTACTGGGAAGAGGAGGGCAAAGGGGGAAAAATTGGGACAACTGTGATAGCATAATCAATAAAATTTATTTTATTTTATTTTTTTTAAAGATTTTATTTATTCACTTTCAGAGAGAGGAGAAGGGAGGGAGAAAGAACAATGCATGGTTGCCTCCCACATGGCCCCCACTGGGGACCCGGCCCGCAACCCAGGCATGTGCCCCGACTGGGAATCGAACCGGGACCCTCTGGTTCCCAGCCCGCGCTCAATCCACTGAGCTACACCAACCGGGCTCAATAAAATATATTTTAAAAAAATAAAAATAAAAATAAGCTGAACTAATAAAAAAGAAAACTAACAGAAGAAATAAACTAGTATTTGTTAAAGCTATAACATTGGATTCATAAGGAGTTATGCATTATTGTCTCTGAATTCAAGTGTCTTGCATTTATTTGAAGAGATAAGACACATACATGAAAAGTTGCCTTAAAAACACAGTGCAAGATATGTTTTTGATTAAATAAATAGAACCGTAAAGTTTGTGCTAGAAGAAACAAAAGGAGAGTGTGATTGCTATGGGCTGGCCTGATCAGGAAAGGCTTTACAGAGGAAGTAGAATTTGGGCCTTCAATATTAGATAGGATTTGGATTAGTGGCAAGAAATGAAGAGGCAGAAGGCAGAAGGAAAGTTACCGGTGTAATGCATAAGACTCCAAGCTAAGTAAGAGGGATATGAAGAATGTAGCCTAGAGTTTAAATGGTAGGAGACAGATAGGAACTGCTTAAAGTCAGAGACCTTTTCACCTTTATTTTACTATAATCTCCAACCCTTGCAGAATAGGCTTGCATTATAGCATGATTGCTAGATTAATTCAGTAAGTAAATTGTTGTCATATCAGGTAGACTAAGAAGTCTTTTATGGATGATAAGGAACTACTAATGGTTTTTGAGAAGGGACATGATGTGAGGAAAATGTTGTTATGGGAAGATAATGAAGTGAACTCCTATTGAAGCACACTTCCATCCTTTGACAGAGATTGCTCTAATCCTTAGAGCTTCTGAGAGGATTGGTAAGAGCCTGTCTCATCAGAACTCAAACTTTCCAAGTACATCCTGTATATAAGAGCACTTGTTCTGAGACAAGAGGCATTTTACATCAAAAGCTTTGTTTTTTGAGGACTTCCGACAAGATGGCGGCATAGGTGAACATGCCACATCTCCTTGCATAGCCAAACAAGGAAAAAACCAGAAATTTATCTAAACAAAAACAGCCAGATCTGATAGAAAATCGAATTGAGAGGAAGTCCGACAACCAAGGAATTAAAGAAGATACATTTATCCAGTCTGGTGAGCCGGGAGGAGCAGGGCGGAGGGAGAGCGCTAGGCGACCCCACAGCGAGCGGGTGAGCGGAGGGCAGGACCGCGGTTGGAGGGGTGGTTCCCGCGGGGCTGCAGCACACCCAGACGGGGGCCTGACCTAAGCACGGCCAGCGCCCAGCTCATCCGGACCCAGCGGGGCTGAGACTGGTGGACCGGGCAGGTCCAAATTCGAGTGCAGACAAACCAGGAGAGAAAGCAGGACGAGACCCATCGGCGCAGAGTGAGAGCGCCTGTGGGGGTGGAGTTGGCGGCGGGAGGAACTCCCGGCCTCACAGGAGAGTTCGCTGGGGAGACCCGCGGGGGATTGGAGCTGTGCAGCCCGTCCACCGACCCCGGAGCGACCCCCGGAGCCAGCGCAGAGGGGCTTGAATTGCTTGCAGGAGGCGGTGTGGGTGCAGAGAGTGGAGCAGGTGCCATTGTGCTCTCAGGTCCCGCCCCCACAGGCTACGTCACAGCACAACTACCGGGAGTTTCCCTGCCCAGGTGAACCCCAAGGCTCCGCCCCCCTTACAGTAACAGGAGCACCGAGGAAAAAAAAATGTCCCAAAGAAAGGAACAGATCAAAACTCCAGAACTAACCGACCAAGAGATAGACAACCTATCAGATGCACAGTTCAAAACCCTAGTAATCAGGATGCTCACAGAATTCGACAAAAAATTATCGAAATTGCTTGAACAAATGAGGAGAGATCTGCAGGGAACCAATAGGGATAAGAAGGAAACTGGGACTCAAATCAACGGAGTGGACCAGCAGAAAGAAAAAAACATCCAACCAGAAAAGAATGAAGA